>JASGXE010005727.1:0-23797 GCA_030068105.1 Sinentomon sp. SZTP_YWyxl | reverse complement strand
AAGTCTGCGGGGGCGAAATGTCGCCAATTTCAATATTTGCAAGTGAATAGCGGCATATTATTGCAAAATTTTTGTCAACTATGTTTCCCGTTCTTGACACCCATGCATTGCTTATTTTGCTAATTTATGAGTTAGCTGCTCGTCGGTGTTTTCCCCATCCTTCAATTTCCTTTCCTTTTTTTCTGGCAAAAAAAATTATAGGAGAGCATCGAGGAGACAAGTGCCAAGGCAAACATCCTTCTCCAGGCATACATTTCCCAACTGAAGCTGGAAGGATTTGCCCTGATGTCCGACATGGTCTATATTACCCAATCTGCTGCCCGATTGGGAAGGGCCATGTTCGAGATTGTTCTGCACCGTGGTTGGGCACAGCTGGCCGACAAGGCACTGGCACTTTGCAAGATGGTCGACCGACGGATGTGGCAGTCAATGTGTCCTCTGCGACAGTTCAAGAGAGTCCCCGAGGAAGTGGTGAGGAAGATTGAAAGGAAGAACTTCCCATGGGAAAGGTAAGACGGAATTATAATTGTTGTTTGAAATCAGTTTTGTTTTTTTCCTTGGCTAGCTTTTTGTAACATTTTCATTGCACGGTTTTGTTGTTTGGTTGCCAGTTCGGAGGTAAAATTATCAAAACAGTAATGTTGAACCTCTGGTGGTTGGAACCAAACAGGTGGTGGATCTTTTGAGGTCTCCCATTTCGTGAACAGATTAAGGGTTTTTTTATTTGAGGTCGTTCATACAGAGTGAGCTTGAGAATTTGCTCTCCGCATAAATTCTCATTTTGATCTCTCACCAATTGTCTCATTTTCAGCCAATAGCGAATTAGAAGTGAATTCTGAATACTAGTCACTCCCTGCCCTCGCCTATACAATTTTAAGCACTGGGCATTGAAATGTTTCTTTTTTTTGTGAATTCTATATGGAAGACACTTTAAACAGTGGCAAATTAAGAGCGTTCCGCAATCTCCAGCAACATTTTCAAACACACTTACCAGTCGGTGGTATTTTTACACCAACCAAGTTTGTGTTTTTTTTTTCTTCATGGATTTGAATTTATCACTCCTTATTTGTCTATTTTTAGGTTGTTTGATCTGGGTCCAAATGAAATCGGGGAACTGATCCGGACTCCAAAGTTGGGTAAAACTCTGCACAAATTTATCCATCTTCTTCCCAAATTGGAGCTCTCAACTCACATTCAACCGATCACCAGGTGAGTTAGAGTTGGGTAGTTCTGTCTAATGTTGTTTTGTTTTCTAAACAAACGCATTTCAGTTGTTCGTCAAGTGCAGTCAGTGTAAAGCTTTTTGAATAGGCATTCGGCAATGTTAATTCATTAACTTGTGTTCTGCCGGAGTCTGTGAAGGTTTCCAAAACCCCATGCATTGTGAAATTGCAAGAAAATTCAACACAATCTCATTTCTGCTGCTCCCATTGCTGGCTGTCCACAACAATTCAAAACGTCCCTTGTGCTGCCATCCACAATCATGCCACTCATTTCTTCTGCTCCCTTTGCTGGCTGTCCACAATTCAAAATGTCCCTTGTGCTGCCATCCACATTCACGCCATTATTGATCCTCCTCAACCATGCCCATCTCTTCTTTTTGCACAATGCAATCACAGGACCGGCGTTTGCCGCTTTGTTGCACCACTGCAACCTTGCAGCAGCATTTCCCCCAGACTCTTGTCTCCATCACAAACCACCTGCACCCAACTCCCTTTCCATTCTCAGCTGGCATTGTGTTGCTGCAGTATCTCTCACGACCCGCGAAAGTTCTCCATGTGCAATGCCCAATGAAATGGAGGTCTTCCTGCATCAGAACCCAAGGCAGCTGTGTCTTGAAATCGATGAAGCTGTGATTTTATTTTTACAACAACTGCATGGAATTGCAGAGGAAGTTACGAATAAACATTTTACATACCACGGCCAAAGTCAAGCAAGAGCATACGTAGCAAATTGATGGTAGGCCTAATTAGAAAAATTGAAGGACAAAACACCTTTTTTCGGGAATCCTCACCAGGCAAAAGGATGAACACATGCCACATGGATTCTACATTAATTCATGGCATGGGTATACATGGTTGCTACCAACCTGGAATACTCATGGAATTTTTTGTGACCTGGAAAACCTGGAAATCACAGGGATTTTTGGAAAAAACCCTGGAAAATTGAAAATTTCCATTTTTTAGTTAACATTTTTTTTTTTTTTGAATTTCCAATTGTGACACCTGAGGAACATTCTTGTCTTCTTGATCTTGAACCCATAATCAACCCTGGAAAAAACTGAGAATCCTCCTGAAAAACCTGGAAAACTCAGGGAATTCCAATTTTTCAAAACAGTAGCAACCATGTGTTTACAATCGGCCAACGTCACTGTCCAATTCTTACTTACAGAGTTTACACAACAATACTCATGCTTTGAGAGTCCACATCTAGATTTGATCCTTCGATTTCTTCTGCCATTTTTAGTTTTAAATTTTTGTGGATCTCTTCGATGGACAAACAGCTTTCTTGACTGGGACATTGCTTACAGGCCTCCACCAGTTATCCATCAATGGAAGAAATTGCAAAACAGTAATGTCTTTCAATTGTCTGCGGACTCTTTTTCTTCAGCTATTTGTTGTATTTCATTCCTGTCGCTTTTCATAATAGGTCAACTCTAAAGGTCGAACTGACCATAACACCCGATTTCCCGTGGGATGAGAAAGTCCACGGCAGTGCAGAAGCCTTCTGGGTCATAGTCGAGGATGTCGATTCGGAGGTCATCTTGCACCATGAGTATTTCCTGCTCAAGGCAAAGTTCTCCGGAGAGGACCACACTCTGAAGTTCTTCGTTCCGATATTTGAGCCCCTGCCACCGCAATACTTCATCAGGATAATATCCGATCGTTGGATTGGTTCCGAAACTCAGCTTCCCGTCTCATTCCGTCATCTGATCTTGCCGGAGAAGAATCCTCCACCGACGGAACTTTTGGATCTGCAACCTTTGCCGGTAAGTTTTGCTTTTCATTTTCCATATATGGCATCAAAACGTATTCCGCCTGCAATTTCTATTGCTCCATCTGCATTGACTTCTGACCCCGCAATTCATCCTTTTTTCTGTCACCGATGTCCGTTCATGCTGTTTCTTCTCTCCCACACCCGCATCCTGCTACTCTCCCGTTTCATTTTGGCAGTCGTTCGTCTAACTCTGGCCCAATTTTCCTCACCAACCAGATAGAGTTGAAAAATGTTGCAGAATGTGGGAAACTGCCTGGCCCCGTCCCCTTCAACTTCTTCCTCGTGTGTCCACAACAAATCCACTCTGTTCGTCAATCCTCCAGACCAATTTTATTACCCTTCGGGGAAATTACGTCTCCCACAAATTACATTCAAGATGGCTGGTACCGGCAATTTCGACACTGCATCATTGCCGAAGGCTGGAAATTTGTTGGCGGAGTCGACGAGGCCGAAAAGGTCCATTGATAGAAGCTAATTATGCTCCATTAAATGGAGCATTTCGTCGGATTATTTTTAACAAATTTTGTTAGCGGCTTTTAAAACGCCCTGCCCTGTACAACCAGGTTGCAATAAATGAATTGAATTGAATTGTATGTATGGGTTTCTCCATTATCATACTTACAAAACAAATGTTCACACACATGTACAACAAGGAAGGAGAAAGAAATGAAGCTGGGAAAATGCTTGTTCTTACGGCAAGGAAATTGAAAAATAATTGATCAAAACGACTTAAAATTATTGTCAGTCATTGGAGCATACAGACTTAAAAAGCTAATGGATACAAGATATTGTACATCTCATCCATGCTCAGAACTCTCTGAGCTGGGCAGGCAGGAAAATCTCCTCTGAAGAATTGGAATGCTCAATGGCCGGGAGGACACAGTTGCAGGCAGTGCATTCCAGTCAGCAATTGCACATGCAGGAAGGAAAATTTCACAACATCTCTTTTGAAGGAGAGAGGCCTCATCTGAAAGGGGTGGTCATGCCTACCAAGGAAGGAGGGAGGGTGAATAAACTCGAGCAGTTCCCCCCACCCCCTGGTCGCGCAAAGCACTCGAAAAAGGCACGAGAGCCGATGACATTTTCTCCTGGCAGCCAATGACGGCCAACCGAGCTGAGAAATCATTGCGGACACGCTGCTTGCTTTTCCTTCGATAGTCTCCAACGACAATGCGAGCTGCACGGCGCTGGATGCGTTCCAACGACTCAGATTTGCAAACTTAATGGGGTCCCCAGGATGTTGATGCATACTCCAAAATAGGCTTAACTAAGGCAAGATAGGCAATTCCAAATGCATTCGGTTCCCACAGCGTACGTATTCAAACTGGCTTAGAGAGTTACAGAGAACATCCAGACTCCACGTCAAACAGGGTGTGTGGTGTTGCAGTCCTAATTTTTTTTTACTCTTTTCTTGTATCATATTTTTTCTCATTTTGGCTTCTCCATCCGACGCTGTTGTAGTTTCCACCTTCTTCATGCTGTTTTTAACCTCTCTCTGATCTAGATATCTGCGTTGAGAAATCCATTCTACGAGGCACTCTACAAGGAGAGTTTTGTCCAGTTCAATCCAATTCAGACACAGGTGTTCAACGCAGTCTACAATTCAGATGAAAATGTTTTTGTCGGTGCTCCAGCTGTGTCAGGTTCGGTTTTGCACATTTTGGTTTTTTGTCTACTGGAGTGAAGGTCCGAGCTGCATTCCCCAACTATGGCACTGTCTAATTTAATTAGTCCTTACAAATTGCAATTATTTTGAATGATTAGGAACTCATTGAATGGTGGAAACTTGCTTCTTGTTTAATTTAGGATTGCTTTTGCTGAATTAATTCTCCACAGTGTTTACATTATAAGCAAATAAGTAGATAACCGTTGACATACAATGACATATGTATATTGTAAATGATGATATTTCATCCCCGCAGACGTGAGCCTATTTCAAGCACAAGTGTGAATCATATCTCTCGACACAGTTGTTCGGAGACTGAAGATGCACCAGATTGGTTGCTGATGAGCGGGCCCCGAGTTTGATGGAGCTACGTGCGGCATCGGTTTCGAGCATGTGCTTGACAGAGCACCACGTCAGCGGGGGTGCTTCATTCACTCATCAGGCCATTCTCATTTTGCCCTGATGCTGAACTTGACTGCCGCTTCCCGTGATTGTGGAGAGCAAGAGAAGGGGTGAATAATAATTGTGTGTTCGAATGCTGTAGGGTGGGACGAACTGTGGTTGCTAGATCCCTGTTCAGTTTCACCCACCATTGCGGTCCGAACGGCATAGGGAGGGGCATAAATTTCATGCGAAATTGCCAATTTCACCATACCAGATTTCCGGAAACCATGAAATATGTCCATGCTGTCTGGGGCAGCTTTAAGCCATTTTAATTTAATTTAATTGAGATTTTATTTGCAGGGGTTTTAATCCCAGCGCAAATCAGCAGTCAGATAACATAAAACAAACACACATAATATGTCACGTAAAATTAAAAATAACAGCCATTGTTGGCATATGTCAGAGGAATAAAGGAAACAAAACTTTTCAAGACATGTTTATGGTGATGTCAGACAACCATTGTTCAACATTTTGTTTGAACATTTCGATATTTATATCACCCCTAGTTCTAAACACTCGGGGATGCAGAGAATGCCAATCCCTAACTGTTCTGTGCACAAATGAATACTTTCCCACATCTTTGTGAAAGGTACCTACCTGACCTAAGCTTAAAATCATGATCATTTCTGTTTTGGTAACTTGGCAGAAGCAGAAAGTCCTTTAGTTCTGACCAGCCACCCACGTTATTTAATCCCAAAAATAAACAAGCAAGTCGGGAGATCATTCTACGTGAAGCTAATGAAGTCCATCCAAGGTCTTGCAACATTGACGTAACACTGTCCAAAGGAATCGGCCATCTGCCGGAAAATAATATGTGGATTTATGCACTCAGATTATTTCATGTCTCTTTCTCTTTGCCACCCTGCCTTCATATCATTGACTTCCTGTTTCCATTTGTTCATTCTCAACCCTTCCTTACTTCCGTTTCGTTTATTCCTGACATAAAAAGGTAAAACGGTGATTGCAGAGTTGGCCATGCTGCGTCTTTTCTCACAAAACAAAGAAGGTCGTTGCGTCTGTGTCGTTCCAAAGGATAGCCTTGCTTCGTTGATGTTCCAAGAGTGGCAACCGAAATTCCAGACGTTGGGACAAGAAGGTGGTGCTTCTTACGGGGGAGACGGGAGCCGATCTTAAAGTTAGTTGATCTTTTAACTCGATAACTGTGGTACATATTAGGAACGTGAACCACGAACGGGCAAATCACAGAAATAGTTGAAATTGACTTGTTGCAAAACCGTTCGTTAAAGTTTTTGAAATGTGCAAGGTTTTGCCCATCTGGTGTGGCCTGAGGAAGTCCCATGTTGGCGGGGGCGAAACGTCGAACATCTCCAAAACTTTACGAACGGTTTGGCTGTAAGATATGTTCTAGGATCAGTTCATATTTAAGTTAGTTGATCTTTAGGGTAGTTAATCCTAAAGTTAGTTGATGTTAAGGTTAAGTTGATCTTGATATTAGTTGAGCTTAAGGTTAGTTGAGTTTTATGTTAGTTGAGCTTAAGATTAGTTGTTCTTAATATGTTCAGTTCAGTTGATCTTAACCCTTTGCGGTCTTTTTCCGAAAATTGGAGAAAAACCCTTGTGGTCTGAATTAAAAGTATGGGGTTTTTAGATTTTTCAAGAGATTTGTAATTAAAATATTTTGCATGATTTTAGGTGTCTTGAGGTTGGTCCCAGAATCATGGATAGACTTTTGTCATGAACTACCATCACTAAGGGAACACCTGACCTCAGAATACACGTTCTAGAAAAGTACAGTGTGTCCCAAATTGCACCAGTGAAGTCCTTATTTCACTGCAAAATGAAGCCATCCTTCCGATATTTTCTTGCTTTTTGAACTTGCGCTTGAAAATCCACAACAAATAAAATGCCTCATCACGAGCGTCATCTCTTGCTCCCACCAGTCTGTGCAGTTCGTCGCATTTCATTCAAAAGATGGCAGCATGGCATTGATTTTCCTCTCCTTTGCCTCTCTAAATATTATAATAACATCATTATTCATTTCGCCAACCAACCTCATGAAGATGAAAAAAGTACAGCAGAATGCCCCTCTCCATCTCCCATGTGCGTCAGGTTCACTCTGCTTGTCGGATGCCATCCGACATAGGACCAAATCAAACTCAAAATGGATGTCTCGGACCCAGTCCGACATGGGACCAGATTGGAATCAAAAGGGCGTCGGATCCAGTCGGACTGGGTCCGACAAAGGACAGCAAAGGGTTAATGTCAGTTGATCTTCAAGTTAGCTGTTGATCTTTCAGCATGTTGTTGATCTTAAGGTTGCTGGGGATTAGTCTGAGATTTTCTTTACTAATTTGGCTATTTTCACCCTTCCATTTGTTGAGCTCAGCTCACACACATCACACTCTTGCTTTCCCCAGTGCTTTGGGTGGGTGTTTTTGTCCTTTTGATAGCAAATAAGGGGTGAAAATTAACTGAAGTGTGAAGTCGAAAAGTATTCTCGATTTGAGCATCAAATTGACCATGTCTGTGATTTTTTCATGGGAATCAAGAATTCGGTTTGATTTCACCTTCGGGTGAGATTTCTCCTGAAGGAAAATTCTCACTGCAAATTTTGTTTTCCGCTTTTGAAACCCTTAGCACATAATTTTCTTTCTCTTTTTCGTTGACAGCTCCTTGCGAAGGGCAGCATAATAGTGACCACTCCTGAAAAGTGGGACGTCCTCTCACGTCGTTGGAAACAGCGCAAGAACGTTCAGAATGTTCACCTCTTCATCGCCGACTGCCTCCAACTTGTCGGAAGTGAGGACGGTCCTGTCTACGAGGTGATCTGTTCAAGGATGAGGTACATAACGTCACAGTTGGGTCGACAGATTAGGATTGTGGCGCTGAGTTTGTCGCTTGCAAATGCAAAGGATGTGTCGCAATGGCTTGGATGTTCACAGAACAGCACCTTCAACTTTCACCCTTCTGTCAGGCCTTTGCCACTTGAACTTCACATTCAGGTTGGTGGTTTTTTCGGATTTTCAACTTTTCTTGACCTCGGTCGAGTCCATTGACCGATTTCGAATGGATTGTTGCTGTGTTTTGCTTAGTTTCGATGAAAAATGTTTTCTTGCCTCATGTCGCAGGTTACAATCCCAGCATTTTTACTTTTGGAGATTTTCTGCTTGTGAAGTTATTTCCCGTGAAATGGCTGAGTGGGAATATTGGGCACATTTTCTACTTGCTCCGGCAAAAGCAGCAGCTACCTACAGGATGTCCCAAAATTAACTCTACACTTTTGTTTTCTTCCACATTGGTTTTGTTTGAGATGGTATTAAATTGGTCATGGCTACATCGTGTGGTGCTTGATGATGACAAGCTCCCGCATCATTGGGCCCTACTTTTTCGACGACCAACTGTAAGTCAGGCCAATTAGGTACCTGCATATGTTCCTGAATTTCATGATGCCTGAGCTTGAAGCCGCAAATCTGCAAGACCAAATTTGGTTTATGCAGGATGGCGCGCCGCCCCATTTCGCACTTAATGTCAGTCAATGCAATGGCTTGACCAGGTTTTTCCTAACCGCTAGATTGGGAGACGAGGTTTCATCGAATGGGCACCGAGGTCCCCGGATCTAACCCTTGTGATTTCTTCCTCTGGGGCAGCATAAAATCACAAGTTTACTCACCACGGCCTGCCGACCTCACCCAATTACGCCAACGGATCACAGATGTTGTGGCGGCAAAATAGACGAAGACGTGCTGCACCAAACTTTCGACCACATCGTCAGACGCCTCGAGCTATCTATAAAACGAAATGGGGGCCATATCAAACCATTTTTGCCAGGACATTAAAGACAATACAAAGTGTAGGCCTATAGTTAATTTTGGGATACCCTGTATTTCACCTATTCCACCAATTTTCAGAAAATCGTCACGTTGCCAAATATTCTCCGATTGCGATGAATCAAAAACCAAACTTATCGCTGAAATGTCGTCTGCCGAAATAAATGAAATCGAATTCGCTCCGAAAATTCGGATGGAATTCGTCGAAAATTGCGGCCAATGGAGTGAAGATGAAACATCCCAGGCCCGTTCTTTGGCTTTGGTGATGGAATTCTAAACGTATTGCGGTCATGATACGTGAGCGCCACGCCCGGACAAGCGGTCGTATGCACCAAAGCCACTAAACTTAACCCTAAGCTTGAAAAAAGGCAATTCCACATTCAGATGCACCTTTCTCAGCGATGGAAAATGAACACTTTTATTTATGCATAGAATTCAAATTTTCCAACAGATTTCATTTCATAAACTTTTTATGAAAACAATTCTGTTGAAAACTTTGATTTCTATGCACAACAATATTCCTTTTCCATCGTTGGGAAAGGTGCATCTGAATGTGGAATTGACTTTATTCAAGCTTAGGGTTAAGTTTAGTGGCTTTGGTGCATACGACCGAAGTTCCAATGGGTTAAAATGTGTTCCGAAATGCGTTGGTGTGTTGAATGTCTTTTGGATTCAGACGACTGAAAATTTGAACACTACCATCTGCGAATTAATCGCAAATTAATTTTCTCATATCTACTTACGAATATTTTTCCATTTAACAGAGTTTTACGATCACTCACAATGCATCACGTCTGCTTGCCATGGCCAAGCCGGTCTACAATGCAGTGCTGAAATACAGCCCAAAGAAGCCGGCCATCATATTCGTGCCAAGCCGGCGTCAGTCTCGTTTGACGGCAATCGATCTGCTGGCATTTGCCGCTGCCGATGGTCAGCCGACAAGATTTCTTCATGCCGAGGAGGAGTGGATGAAACCTTTCTTGGATAAACTGACAGACAAGGCAAGTTTTTACACAAAGAAAAACTGCAATTTTTTTATTTTTGGTTCTGGGCTTGCCTCGAGAAGCTCAGTGCCCTTGGGACAGCAATATAACTGTTATGGGTACACCAGATGCCAAATTGCCTAAAAATTTCATTTTTCCAGCAGAAAATTACATTTTTAAAGCAGGGTTCAGACTTCAGAGATTTTTGTTGCACATTGGTTTAGGCCAGGTTTTTGTTGCACATCGGTTTAATGTAAAGTTCAGATTGGCAGTTCCCGACCTGGTTGACCAGAAACCTTCTTGAGCCTGCCTCCCCCTCAGTTCTCACAAGTGTTGTTCCTTTTTTTCTATTGAGGTGAAAGTTTGTGATTCCAGATCCTAACCTATCTGACTAGGATCATAAACCGATTTGATTTTGTAGTTATTGGTAAGTCTCGCTGTAAGTCGCTTTTCTGCCTTTGACCTCATTTCGGCACTTGACCTATTTTGAGTTTTCTGTCCTTGGCCTTCTTTTTGTCTTTGACCTCGTTTCGATCTTTGACCTCGTTTCTATCTTTGACCTTGTTTCTGTCTTTGACCTTGTTTCTGTCTTTGACCTTGTTTCTGTCCATGACCTCTTTTCTGTCTTTTGCCTCATTTCGGCACTTGACCTGTTTTGAATTTTCTGTCCTTGGCCTTCTTTTTGTCTTTGACCTCGTTTCTATCTTTGACCTCGTTTCTGTCTTTGACCTTGTTTCTGTCTTTGACCTTGTTTCTGTCCATGACCTTGTTTCTGTCCATGACCTTGTTTCTGTCTTTGACCTTGTTTCTGTCCATGACCTTTTTTTATGTCTTTGACCTCTTTTCTGTCGTTGACCTCATTTCGGCACTTGACCTGTTTTGAGTTTTCTGTCCTTGGCCTTCTTTTTGTATTTGACCTCGTTTCTGTCTTTGATCTTGTTTCTGTCTTTGACCTTGTTTCTGTCTTTGACCTTGTTTCTGTCCATGACCTTTTTTCTGTCTTTGACCTCTTTTCTGTCTTTGGCCTCATTTCGGCACTTGACCTGTTTTGAATTTTCTGTCCTTGGCCTTCTTTTTGTCTTTGACCTCGTTTCTATCTTTGACCTCGTTTCTGTCTTCGACCTTGTTTCTGTCCATGACCTTGTTTCTGTCTTTGACCTTGTTTCTGTCCATGACCTTTTTTCTGTCTTTGACCTCTTTTCTGCCGTTGACCTCATTTCGGCACTTGACCTGTTTTGAGTTTTCTGTCCTTGGCCTTCTTTTTGTCTTTGACCTCGTTTCTGTCTTTGACCTTGTTTCTGTCTTTGACCTTGTTTCTGTCTTTGACCTTGTTTCTGTCTTTGACCTTGTTTCTGTCCATGACCTTTTTTCTGTCTTTGAACTCTTTTCTGTCTTTGGCCTAATTTCGGCACTTGACCTGTTTTGAATTTTCTATCCTTGGCCTTCTTTTTGTCTTTGACCTCGTTTCTATCTTTGACCTCGTTTCTGTCTTTGACCTTGTTTCTGTCCATGACCTTGTTTCTGTCTTTGACCTTGTTTCTGTCCATGACCTTTTTTCTGTCTTTGACCTCTTTTCTGTCTTTGACCTCGTTTCTGCACTTGACCTATTTCATCTCCTTGGACCGCTTTTCTCTACTAGACCTCTTTTCTGCCGACGTCTTTTCTGTCCTTGGCCTCTTTTCTGTCCCTGACCACTTTTTGGCTTTTGGTGGTTTTGAACTGCATCCTCTAATTGGCTGCAACTATCCTCTTATCCTTGCAGACCCTCCGTGAGACATTGACACAGGGTGTCGCATACCTGCACGAAGGTCTTACTCATTCCGACCGGAGGATTGTTGAACAACTGTTCGATTCGGGAGCCATTCAGGTTGCAGTCATTTCACGCAGTTTGGCATGGGGACTTGGTGTCTACGCTTATCTTGTCGTCATTCTCGATACACAGTTCTACAATGGACGTAATCATTCGTAAGTTATGCTCTACATTTTGTTCATTCAATTTAAAATTTAAACAGTGGGCAATGGTTGTAGTTAATTTTAACATTTTCGCCAAACCATTTGTGGTGGAGAGAGGGGTTCTGAGGATTGCAATTTCGGGAAAATGGTCCGTTGGCCGTGTCGCGTGATGCGGGCTGTCGACAAAACTGAACAAAACACAATAGATCAGCAGGCGATACGACCACGTCAAGATGCTAAAAACAAACTCACAAAATAAAACTCTCAGGAGATCTTCCGACGTGGCACCACGCCATCGTCTCTTGACATGGTCGTATGCCCTGCTGATCCATTCGGAATGCCGACCACTGCTGACAAACATTTAAATGCTCATTGTTTTTTGCTGTTCCTTCCTCTGGATTTGCAATCATCCGAATCCTTTTCTTTGCCGTTTGGGGTGATGCAGGCTGGGTGGAGTTCGAGGTGCGTTTTAAAAGTCTTTGACGTTTCCTTCTCAAACAAAATATACAAGAGATAAATATTTGAAATTTTGTCAGTTTGTAATCTGATGCTTTTTTTGTAACGTATGTGCCAAATTTTGGCATGTTTTCTCTCTTTGTTACGATATAGTTAAAAAAAATATATATTTTTTTGTTTGTTCGTATATTGTGGGGTGCACCGTGGTTGCAGGTTCACGTCCTGCACCCTGAAAGGGAGATCGGTCGGCCGTCTGATGACTAACCGATTCTCCCGACCAAGATGACCACAACCTTCTGTTTGTGTTGTCCTTGTGCCGTTTTTGTGCTGTCTTGTCTCGTCCCCCTCTTTTGGAGTTGCCAGCTATCGGTCAACCTGGAAGGGTTATTTGTTGCATGACTTTGTGTCACCACAATACTCCACTTACCACAGGCCGGCTGCGGCCATGAGTATTGCATGGCGGAAATCAAATCAAATCAATTTTTGTTTGTTCGTATATTGTACCGACTGGACAAAATTGGCTGTCAAAAACTGTCCTGCAAAGTGAAAGCAAAGTTGTGTAGCATGCCACATTAGCCATCACTGATGTAAGCTGCTAACTGCGTCGCATTGACAATTTAATGAGACCTATACAACCTTTCATTTGATCAAACATGGCCGGCGTTGTCTGCAATCTTTAATGAGTGCAGGTCCGGAGAGCCATTTCAGTCCATCTCCACAAGAGATATCTACCCGAATAATGGCCTTGGGGAGCGAGGAGTCACTGCCGGTCGGCAGGTGACGACACTTGCCATGGTTTCTTCTTTCGATCGATATCGGCTCGAATTTTGACATCCGGCCAATTTCAAGTTTTTTTTGTCATGTGCACCTTGCAGTTGAAATCGTAATGTCTTCAGTTGACAATGGGCTAAAACTTTTGACTCTCTCCCTCCCTCTCTATCTTTTCTGTCTGCTTCCTATAACAGGTACCAGGATTATCCGATAACAGAGGTTCTTCAGATGACGGGTCGTGCAAACAGACCTCTCGAAGATGACGATGCAAAGTGTGTTCTCCTCTGTCAGAATTCAAAGAAGGACTTCTTCAAGAAATTCCTCAATGAACCACTTCCTGTTGAGGTAAGATACCTACCTTTTTGTGAATCTTTTCTCCTTCGAACTCCTTTCATTGCACTTTCAATGAACTCCATTCATTGCACTTTGTACACAGTCGACCGTTTTCGCCCTTCTTTGGTTTGAGGCACACTCGGTTCATATCTTCAAATGGATTGAGATATAGGCCTATGTCATTAATTATTTCACTGTCTGTCTTCCGAACATTGCCTTTTTTCAAAAAAAAAAATTTTTTAATTTTGCCTTTTTTCAAAAATTTCTTACTGTTTTTCAGTGTCCCACAAATATTTGCCAAAATTCGTGGAGATATTCCTGATGGCAAAACAAATCGAAATAAATCAGAAAAAAATATTGCTCCGGGCCCACATTTCCATGTAATGCCCCCTCCAAAGTCCCCAAAATGGGCCCCATGGGGTGGTAAGATTTCACCATAAAATTGTCAAATTTCAATACAGAAAACCTTGAAAAAAAGCTTTTGATTTCCAAACATGAAAACATTTCTCAGAACCTGTTCTTGTCAGAAATTTAGCCGTGGGCTTGGACTCCATTTCCCAAACCTGCAGGACGTTCAGTCCCTTGAAATCCCGCTGGGGTGTCACGCTGGACTCCACTTCTGTCGCCTCGACCAATGGGAAACACTTTCGGTCACTTTATGAAGCCCTGAAAACCTCTAGGAAAGGCTGGAAAAATTCTTAAAATGGATTTCCCAAATCGCTGGGAACCTTTTAGAGATAAAAGTTTTGCCAACTGCACTTTTTCTACTCTATAAACAGAGCTATCTTGACCACTGTCTGCACGACCACTTCAATGCTGAAATTGTCACCAAAACAATTGAGAACAAGCAAGATGCGGTCGACTATCTGACCTGGACATTCCTCTACCGTCGGATGACACAGAATCCAAACTTCTACAACCTTCAAGGTGTCACCCACCGACACCTGTCCGACCACCTGTCGGAGATTGTTGAGAACACACTCAGTGAACTGGAACAAGCAAAGGTATGTTATGCTTATGGTTATATTGTGCAGAGTTGCGATTGGTTATTCTGAATGCTTTTTGCGACAACCGACCACCCAACTCTCAAGAAATCTCCTGCTAACATTGAAAAAATCACTGATTCAAATGTTTTGCATTTTACTGGACTTTAGACCACAATAATTTCACACTGGGAGTACCGAAGGCCGTGAACGTTTTGCTCTCTTCATAGGCGAACACCAAGAAGTTGGATTGACAGAATGCAAATGACAAGCGATAGGCTGTGAACAAAAGCAATAGATTGTGGGGTTACGTTTGTGCCAGATTTGGTTAGCTTTTATTGGAAAGAAAAACAGGCAATCAGCAAATGACCACAACTTGCGCAGAGCGACTTTGGGTAAAGATATAAATCCATTGATGTTTAGATTTTTTTCTATTCGGAGGGTTAAAAAATCAACAGGTATATCAATATGCCTTTGCCTGTTTCATTGCCATTTTCAGAACCCAAATTTGTTAAAAAAGAACTGGTTTTTTGGGGTTGGGATCCCCCATACCGCCCTTAGGTGCCCCAAACCCTGCCATGATAGACCGCAGCCAAAATGAACACCTGCTCTGGTTTATGTTGGTTTCTCAAACCTTTTTTTTGGGGGGGGGATGATCGGGGAATCAACCGGAGCATTTGAAAATTTGGAAGATGGAGGGCTCCCTGTGTTCCCATGTTGGATACTCCTCTAGAGCGCTCACTGTCCCAAAGAGGGCAGTGAGGTACTGTTTCTCGAGAAAGGGCACCAGCTAATATTGCAAAGGCATTTCGTCCATCGATCAGGGCACAAAAATTGTTATTGATACTGTGCTCCTACAGAGCAAAAAGCGCACCCACAGTGCTCCATGGAGTTTTATGGGAGTGCATTTTCATAGTTTTCCAAGTTCGGGAACGTTAACAGTTCGTGGCATGCGACAGGTGTGCTCCCACACCCTTAGGGCAGCCACTCACTTCAGCACTGCTCCTGTTGTGTCCCCTTGTTCAGTTGGGTTGGCGGTGGCCCTGTCTCGCACACACCATGGCTGATCCTTTTCCTCTCTTGACCTTTGACCTTTCACTTCTCTTTTTCTGATTCTCCTTTTTTATCCTCAAAATTTTCAGTGTTTGAGCATTGAAGATGAAATGGATACAGCTCCACTCAATCTTGGAATGATTGCTGCATATTATTACATCAACTACACAACCATCGGTAAGGATAATTAATTGTTGTGTTATTGTTGCATTGTATTCGTAACGCCTCGCCTCCCCTGTCCAACCAAAGAACGTTTGCTGATTTAAATTAAGCATGCAGCAGGTGCAACCAAGCACTGTGTCCAGTGCACTTTCCACAAAAAGGCCATCTGCTAGAGTGATTGTTCGCAATGAAGATTTTTTTGGAATCGAATGATTTTTTCATTTTTCACATTTGTTTCTTGATATTTTTCAATCCAGCCATTGTTAGCAAGTTTGCATTTTCCGAAGAAAAGAGAAATCAGAATTGTCGATGACAAAATGAAAGTGGATTTTCATGGATGAGTTGTTGGCAATGAAACACTTATAATTTCTGATCGCTCGAAACCACAATATTTTTTATGGAAAGAATTACTCGTAAAAATTGGCAGTAAGAAGCTGTTTGATCGAATAAGTCTGCCGCAATTAATATTATTTAAATCGCAAGTTTTTCTCAACAGTCTGATTCCTGAGATGTATCTTGACTAACATCAGGACACATTAAAAAACACAAGAAAAAGACTAACGGACTTTGTCTGTTCGTTTTGAGAATGCGAAGATGCAACGTTTCACTCCCTCCTCCCTCGTGGAGCTTCGTCAGGCGACACCAATGACACCAGTCAATCATCGGTGTCGCCTGACGAAGCTCCACGAGGACGGAGTGAAATGTTGCATCTTTGCATTCTCCAAACGAATGGACAAAGGCCGTCAGTCTTTTTCTTGTGTTTAATATGTGTCCTGATGTAATTCCCAATCGTGGTCTATGTGCAGAAATTGTCACGTGGCGAAAACTTGACTCGATTCATTGCTGTTTTGTTATTGCTTTTTGGGAATGCACCGCACTGGCTGTCATGTGTGTCATCTCAGCAATCAACAAAACAGTAATAAACTCATGTCAAGTCTCAGCCAAGTCGCATCTTAAGGGGGGACTACTAATTCGGGAAAATTTTGAGACAAAGCACTTAGAGCTTTGAAATTTGGCACAGACATGTGTCTTGGCAGCCCAAACAAGCTTGCAAATTATGGTTTTGTCATCTCTCATGATTCTCCTGAAAATTGGCATTTTGCGGCGTTTGAGCGCCTCTGGAGAAATGATTTTTGGAAAACAACTGTAAAGCAAAACTAATGTGCCTTTGCATACCAAATTACAAAGGTCCAATAAAGAAATTTACAGAGCAGATTTTTGGTATTTCCATTTGCATGGTCTTGGGAAGCTGTTTTATTCAGGCGGCCCAAAAAATGACATTTTCCAAGACTTTGGGGTGAAAAACAGCCAGGAAATTCGTTAAAGATAGCTAAAATTTGGCTCTGTCATCTTGTTCAGCATGAAATTTTACCTTAGGGGACCAATTTTCAGCTTTGTATGTTGGAAAATTTACTAAGAAAAACCCAAAATAGTGCAGTCGCTAGGGCAATAAAACATTATTCTGAGATATCCGCCAAGAAAGATCAATCGATCGAATTCAGCAAAATTGTTCCCAAAAGAAGCTGCGTTAGGTATTACGCATGGTATTACGCACTTTCAAATGGTTGGGTCTCCCATGTTTTTTAAACTATTCCATTAAAATTGTCTTCTTAGGGGTAAAATTTCATGCTGAATCAATGGTGACATCGGCAGTTTTCTAAAACCTGTCGTAGGCCGTAAAAAAGTTTTTTAATCATTTCTGGGCACTTTTTCTCCTGTTTACGGAACAGCGATCATCGTAAACAGTGATCTTTGAAAGATGGCGAACAGCTGCAAAAATAAAATAAATATGGAAAAATGTGTAAAATAAAATTTTAAAGGGTTCATTCCAAACAATAAGTAGTGTGACAAATAAAAAAACAATTTTTTCCCTTTTTTCGCTAAAACTTTAGTAGTCCCCCCTCCCTTAAGAATCGGTCCAGTTACTCGGTATCAAGAGGGTGGTTGGACCAAGATGCACAAATAAACCCTCAGTGCACGGGAACCACGATCAGGAAACCCGAAACGTAGTTGAGAAAATAAGAAGGAAAACAGGCTGCTAACCGTTTTAAATATTGAAAATGGCAATGTTTCGACGCAACGCTAACGTGAGGCTTTATCAAGCACAAGATCGAAACAGGCAGATCGCTGGTCACTGATGATGGACCCAGACCCAGGAAGATGTGACAGATTGGTTGCTTGCATGTCGGCCGAGATTTGATGAAAGTAAGGGACGTGGGATGCGGGGTTGTTGTGTTTTGGGTTTTCGTCTGGTTACGGGGGTGGGGAGGGCAGCTGGTTGCTCTGTGGGATCAAGGTTGAATTCATTGGAGTACCGGGTAAAATCATTTTTAGAATCACTAGGAAAATGAGCAAAGATACTGAGCAAAGATATTGCATTATCTTAATGCAAAGGTGCATCATAACAAAAGAAGGCTTGAACCGGGCCATTGTATTGTTCAGAATTTGGCAAAAACTCTATGCTGCAGAAATTGAAGATCCTCTTTTGTGACCAAGGTCAAAATTGATACTGCCTGCATGAGAGTAAAAAGAAAGAAAAAAAAGTTTCGGAGGCAACAGTTAAATGAGATAAACGCATGAAGGAGTACATTAATTCCGCCGCCACTATCCACGCAGGTGCAGAAAAACCTCTGCTGGGATGTACTGCACCACATACTGCAGAACTTATTCCTCAACAATTGGGCAGGTAGAGTACTAAAATATGATTTTTTTTAAATCATCCAATTTTTGTGCCTTTTCAGAGCTGTTCAGCATGTCTCTGACCAACAAGACGAAGATACGTGGCCTTCTCGAAATAGTTGCAGCTGCAGCCGAATTCGAAGCCATCCCCGTCAGACAAAAGGAGGACAATGTCCTGCGTCTTCTCTCGCAACGTCTGCCGATAAAGCCGTCCGGAGCGGCAGCAAAGTACAACGACCCCCACCTGAAGACGTTCATCCTTCTACAAGCTCATCTCTCTCGATTGGAGTTGGTGCCGAACTTCAGCAAGACACGGAAACTATCCTGGTCAAGGCTGTCCGTCTGATCCAGGCCTGCGTCGATGTGCTTAGCTCGAGCGGGTGGCTCTCTCCGGCTGTAGCTGCTATGGAGTTGTCCCAGATGGTCACCCAGGCGATTTGGGGGAAGGATTCCTATTTGAAGCAGTTGCCACACTTCACACCAGAAATCATCAAACGATGCTCCGAAAAGGTCGGTTGCCCCATAATTACAATCCTTTGCTTTTGGAAAAGATTTCTTTGCACATCAAACTTTTTTGAATGTTCCTATTTATGTCAGACGACTCCATTTTCCTTTGGCGATGCCACTGTCTTTGGCATTGCAGGTGTCAATTGGCAGTGGCAATCTAGCCTCCCGTGAAGGGGGGCAGCATATGGGTATGCCTCCGACACGGGGTCTAACGCAGGGTTCCAATGAGATGAGGCC
The DNA here is from genome assembly GCA_030068105.1 of Sinentomon sp. SZTP_YWyxl. Classification (NCBI taxonomy): domain Eukaryota; kingdom Metazoa; phylum Arthropoda; class Protura; order Sinentomata; family Sinentomidae; genus Sinentomon; species Sinentomon sp. SZTP_YWyxl. Next base: position 4,785 of record JASGXE010005727.1, on the reverse strand, counting down.
TGGATCAAGGTCTTTTGTAATTTTGGTATTCATTTTGGCAACCTTGTGACTTTCCTTAAAAATTCAGCAAAATAAATATTTTACCCTGCGAGGTCATCCCCTCTGCCACTCCACCCTCTTTACCTGCCACTAGTTAATCGGCCAAGTTGCCGGTATCCAGCTACTGGGACAGGCCATAACACAGACATATTGGGACCGAAAAGGGCAAATAATGGTATTTTCCCACCTGGTACCAAATTAACATCTCCAAAAAGTGCAAGACTCCCTTCTGGCGGAGTGCACTGGCCCGTTGATATGCCATTATTACTTGAACCTTTTTTTTTTATTCTGTCACAATATTGTCTGAATATTGTTCCCGGACTTCTTTGTGACCGAAAAGGGATCAACCAAACAATCACCTCCAAAATATGCGGAAATATCCTGACAGCAAAAAAACTCAATGCTGCAGAAATCAAAGATCCTCTTTTGACCGAGGTCAAAATCTGATACCTACAAAAGCTTTATTGCAATCTGGCACTTTAATTTCCACTGCCTGCATAAGCATAAAAAGAAAACGAAATTTTCCGGGGCAACAGTAAAATGGGGGAAACACATAAAATTGTCTGAGGATGTTAGGTAATTCCGTCACTGCTATCCACATATATGTTTACTGGCCCGCTTTTCTGCCATTCTTGCTTGTGAACTATTGAACATTTTTTTCTCTTTTTCTGTCGCAATGATGACAACAACAAAAAACAGGGTGTTGAAACAGTGTTCGACATCATGGATCTTGAAGATGCGACACGTTCTCGTCTGCTTCAACTGAACGATTCTCAGATGGCAGACGTTGCACGCTTCTGCAACCGTTATCCGAACATTGATCTGAACTATGAGATTGAGGATAAGAATGAGATCTCTAGCGGTTCAACGGTCAACGTGTCCGTGTCTCTGGAGCGTGAGGATGAAGTTATCGGTCCCGTCAATGCGCCGTTTTTCCCACAGGTGAGTTTTGAGAAATGATATTTTTGTGATCTTTGTTCCCACTGGACACATTCCGACGTGTTCACCGCACAACAGCACTTGAGTCTTGCTTACGTTCCGGGACACGATTTTACAAACCCTGCCACGACTTTAGATGGCAGAGAGCGTTTTGTGCAAGAATGCTCGATTGGGGCCCTTCATTCGCAAGAAAAAAATTTGTTTGTTTTTTCTTACCTAAAGCTATCTGAACCTGACCTAACCCTGTCCCCTCTCGGAAAAATCAATGCTCGCTTGGGGCCCCGGCCTGCCATTAAGGTCGCGGCAGGGTTTGTAAATTGGCATCAGGGCAATCAGAAAAATCTGCGCCTTACTGCTCCTTTTGAAGGGGTCTGTGTTGCCATATCTTGGTGATCTTACGCAGTTTTTAGAGGTCGCGAAACATTTTTGCTGTGTTTTGTGATAAAACAAAATATAAAATAAAATTGTCACCCAAAAGAAAGTTACTTGGACCTTTTCTGTTGTTATTTTGTTGTGTGGTGGTCGTTTGAAATTTTGCGGATGAAAGGATCCAGAGCAATTGGTCCAAAAACACACTTCAAAAATTCAAATCAAAAATAATCCCAAGGAAGAACACCACATTCCGAAGTTATCCCAACCGCCAAAAGAAGCCAACAGACGAACAACCATGATCATGAATCACCACTCCGCAGCAACGGCTTCAACTCCGTGACCTGTTCTCAAACTGCATCAGTCGCACAACACCAGCGGCAACGATCATATCGTGTCATCAGACTTGAAAAAGATCCCAGCCCAGGGGTCGAAACGTCGTCAGAAAAATCGTGACATCGATCCTAAAATGGCCTTAAATCAGGTAACTACTTACAGTGGTTCAGACACAATTAGATTGATTCTCCCATTTTTATTTCTCTTTCTTTCCTCTTTTTTCCACACAGAAAAGAGAAGAGGGTTGGTGGATTGTGATTGGTGATCCAAGCTCCAATTCGTTGCTCTCCATCAAACGGCTGACACTTCAAGAGAAGGCCAAAGTCAAATTGGACTTTGTTGCACCTGCACCAGGTTCGTATATCTGTAGTACCCTCACCCCACCCACTTGACGAAGAAAATTACAAACCAAACATAACTAAACCACAAACCTTGTCGCTTGTAAAAAAACCTTGATTTCTAACAAAGTGTTGGAAACGTCTCCAAGTTTCCAACACTTGGTTTGAAATCGAAGTTTTTTACAATCTCCATTGCATGTTCACATAAATTAAATCAATAACTTGACACTATTCAGATGTCTGAAGCAATTTGAAGCATGACGTTTCGGGGGCATCGCACTCTCACTGACGAACGACTCACCTTGATTTCCGTAAAAAATTGTAAAAAACATTGATTTCAGTAAAAACCTTGACATCTGTACAAACCTAGATTTCTGCAAAAAAAAAACTTGATTTCTGTAAAAACTTATAAAAAAAAACCTTGATTTCAGTAAAAACCTTGAATCTGTAAAAATTTGTAAAACACCTTGATATCGGTCCAAACCTAGATTTCTGCAAAAAAAAACTTGATTTCTGTAAAAACTTATAAAAAAAACCTTGATTTCAGTAAAAACCTTGAATCTGTAAAAATTTGTAAAACCTTGATATCAGTCCAAACCTAGATTTCTGCAAAAAAAAACTTGATTTCCGTAAAAACTTGTAAAAAACCTTGATTTCTGTTTCCATCGTACCACTGCCAGATGAGCAGTGAAAGAAGAAAAAGCTCTTTTGCTTCTGGAGCCCATTTTTTGAATATGCCACTTGAGTCTGGGACCCTGTTAACACTGGTGAGGCAAGTCAATTGGAAAAGATTCAACGTCCAGCTGCTGGAGAGTGTTAGCACTGCATGCCAAACCTTCTCGCCTGGTATTTTTCCTCTTAACTTAACCAATCTAGTGACAGCTGGCAATCACACTGAGGTTGCTCTGATCAGTAAGATCTTTTGCTCATTAGTGCACCATAAAACTCAAAATGACACAGCTTTTCTATCTCTTCGCATTGGTTGCTGCGATTTTCTAATTCTGCTTACATTTTTCTTTTCTCTCCATTCTCCATCTGCCGGTCGGTCGTTCAGGTCGTCATTCGTACGTTCTGTATTTCATGAGCGATGCCTACCTTGGTTGCGACCAGGAATACAAGTTCAGCATCGATGTTGGGGAACCACGCTCCGATGAATCCGACTCCGACTAGACTCTGCAGCCAACGTGTCCATCTTCCGATTTTGGAACTGGACCAGGGAATGTCAGATTCTTTGCTCTTATCGTGGGCTATCATAACGCTCTGGAGCCGAGGGGGTTGTGGAGAAACAGAAAAACACTCTCCAAAACTCCGGAGGATTAATGTTTTCGCTATTTCATTTTTTTGATTTGTTGTAATTAAATTATATCACTGAAAAATACAGCATATTTTCATGCCTGTAAGTTGCAACACACTTCTTTGTTGTTGAGAAATGGCACATATTTTGGCCTTTGCAAGCCCATTGCAGGGTAGCCACCCACCTGGAAAATCTAGGGAAAAGAGGGAAAAAAAGCGAAAACCTGGAAAATCCAGGGAATTCGAGGCACCTTTGTTGCAGTTTTTTGCCTCTTGAACACCAAATTTGCACCCAAAATGAACCCTCAAATTTCACAATTTCCTCAGCTTCTGGGGGGCCCCGCCCCCCAGACCCCCCGCCAGGAGCTCCGCCCTTGGAACCCCGCTGGTACGTTACTCCAGACCCCGATTACTGGGGGGTTCCGCCCCCCGGACCCCCATCCGTGCTGCGCTCCTCCGATCGGTAGGGACCTGGAAAATCCATGGAATTCCACTTTAGATTTTGAGTGGCAACCCTGCATTGTGTTTTTTGCAAAGGTGCCAAGTGGGGCATTTGAGGACCTCCAGGGTTGACCAAGTGGACCCCAGAACCTTTGGGAGGATATCTGGGGTCCATTGGAACCCCTCTGATGCCGTCATCCCCGGGGCAACTGCGGTCACTCAGCCTTCTTGGAAAAGCGTGAAATGTAGTTTCTGGTGTGGGGGACAGTTGGGGGCCCCAGCCCATCGTTCCGAGGGAGGTGTGGACAGGCGTTTGGAGGGACGGTGGTGGAATGGAACAATATCCCCCTCTCTTGTTTTCTTTCTCTTGCAGCAATGCTGCGAAAAAAGGAAAGAATGCAGAACGTGCAAAAATGGGGCAACACAAAAGTCAACAGAAGTGCGAATTTGAAGAGTCGAACAGCTCTGAGTATAGCTGTGTTTATCTCTGGTGCTAATTTTAATTTGCAATTTCTGCTTTCGCAATCTCTTTTTTCTGTTTATGTGGTGCTATATTTTCAGAAACACGTAAACTGAAAGAAAAGAAAAGAAAAGAAACAATACGAGGCCAACCAGTCTGGTCTTATACGTACTGTTAGAAGGAATTTAAGCTCCGTTTTACATGTTTTGGCCTTTCTTCAAACGGAACAGGGTGACCCAAGCATGGCCAAACATCCAAATTTTGTTTTTATCTTGTTTCTAGCAGGTTTGCTACCAACCTGGAATTCTCATGGAATTTTTTTTAGTGACCTGGAAAACCTGGAAATCTCAGGGATTTTTGGAAAAAACACTGGAAAATTCAAAAATGTCAAAAAATTTCCATTTTTTAGTTTACATTTTTTTTGAATTTCCAATTATGACACCTGAGGAACATTCTTGTCTTGCCATTTTTGTCTTCATCATCCCATTTTAATCATTTTTGTCTTGACCCATTCAACCAATTCTCTTTCCCACCATGTCCTATATTTCTTCAACGACCCATTCTTGATCT
>JASGXE010005726.1:0-43080 GCA_030068105.1 Sinentomon sp. SZTP_YWyxl | reverse complement strand
ATCGGGAGCCCTGGCATTCCGGGCCAAGACCAGAACATTGTTCATGAGATGATTATCGCCCAACTCTATCTGGTACCTACGGAGAGTAAAAAAGTGGTCGATTTTCACCTCTTCGCTACGGGGCCCCATGTTTGCAGGGCCTCCACATGCCGCTAGGCCTCCTGAGGTGGAGTTATGCCACTGTCCAAAATTATGCAAGTTCGTTGGCTGTACAATGCTGGAACACTCCTCTCCAAGCCAACTACAGTTTATTCCAAAATAAACTATACACTTTTTTCTTCCTTCCAGGTTTCTTATAAAGTTGAGGGGAAGTTGAGAAATGTCCATTTGCTTGGTACACTCTGAAGCACAGGAAGATCGTGTGCTCTTTACAGGTTCACTCGAGTGTCACGCAATTGCAACCATTATTTCGGGACAGTCACCACCACGTTGTTCTGACCAGGAAAACAAAATTACGAACTGCACCAGAAATTTGTACAACCCTGGTAAATAAATCACAGGTGCATGGAGGCAGGTGGATTTGCTCTGTAAGGTCATTATAAAACATTGGAATGGTGCAGGAATTGACCTGCTTTATTGACCAGGCTTGCAAAAATTTCTGGTGCAGTTCGTAATTTTGTTTTCCTGGTCGGAGAAAGGTGATGGTGCTTGTCCCGAAATAACCCCTGGTCCCCTGCACCTGCATGACAATCTTGTGAACTACCAACAAGCTTACCCTCACCTTCATAAGAAACCTAGAAGGAGGAAGAAAGGTAAAGTTAATTTTGGAATACACTGTACTAAGAACAAGGAACCTTAGGTATTCAATTCAACCTGCTAAAATGTTGGTAGGCCACGCCACAGGTAACTTTTGCCATCGTTCAGCTAACTGTTTTCATATTCAAATCCACCTTCTGAACTGGCTGCTGGTAGAAGCTTCTGATACTTGGCAGGAAGAGAGCAGTACCCTGGACTGCCTCTAAAGCAGTGGTTCTTAAACTTTTGAACTCACGGCGCACATCTGGCGTCTCTGCAATCACAGGCGGCGCACCTAAGAAAAGTATGCCTCCGACGAAGCGTTGCGTGAAGCGCAACGCCGGGGGAGAGGGGAGGGGAGGGGGTGTCCCCCTCACCGAAGGGGAAGAAATTTTGAAAAAATGGGACCTCAAATGGTGCTCAGAATGCTCACTTTTTTCAAGAAACAGCATTTTTTCGCACAACCCCCGGGGTGATTCAAAGCTCAAAGAAAATTTCGGCACGCGATAATGAATGGACGAAGGTGTCGAAGAGAAAACATGAATGGTCAGCGTGCGGCTGGAAAAAGAAAAGATTTGCTTGAGATTGAATGCTGTCGACGTGCATGAATTTGTCGAAAACTGTACCCAACATTTGCCGATTTTTATTTTGACTTGAACTGAACGTTGACCTCTAAAACAGGAAAAAAAACTTTTCGATTTTTTTCGTCTTGGCGGCGCAGTGCAATTTGCTTCGCGGCGCACAGTTTAAGAAACGCCGCTCTAAAGTACTATCTCCATAGCTTTTTTCTTGAATCGAAGTGGTTTCACGTGGTTATCAAACACACAGGCAGAAGTTAGCCTGTTGGTTGCTTTCTTTTCAATGTAGGTACTTTTGGTTGTACGTCAAGATTGTGTTGAATGTGTCTTGCTAAGCATCAATTTATGTTTTGTCTTATGTAACCGACTGAATGCTCCTCACCAAGGAGACAAAACTTCACATTCGTGCACTGAGATTATTATTATGAGAAAAACGTTTTGGGGTAATTTTCACTGAAAAATTAAATCATGAAAACAATTGAAAATTTCAATTTTTCTGTGAGTGAAAACAGGTGGGTGGAGCTTCACATTTTTTTCTGAAAAATTCATTGCGATTTGAAATTCTTTTATTTAATTTCGGATTCTTCCATTCCAGGCTTACATATTTTCATTTGGTCTAATCCACCATGTGGTACCCACCAAGTCAAGTAGGCTACCTGGCATAGGAGGGTAAGTACCATCCCATTTCTCCACCCTGAATTGGAATGAATTTGAATGAAGTTGGTTATTTTGCAAACATTTCATCCCAAGAATAAAATTATGTTTCTTTCAAAACTGTTTGTTGTACGTATCCTACAAGCTCATCTAAAATAGATAGGTACCGAAATCACAGAATCATAAAACCTGTGGAAACTCTTCCCATTGTGATTTAGGTACCAACCTGTTGATAGGATACAGGCCGATATTTAGAACAACAATGTTTCCTTGGTCCAAATCCCTTCGAAAACAGAAGCTGCTCGAGTAGGTACCTTATTTGAGAATTTTCACATTTTTATGAGTTGATAGAGCACAACCAAATTGATGTGTGCCTTCATTCTGATTAGGTCAAGACGAGAGTGTACCTACCTAGGTAATTTATTGAGTGAACTTTGAAGAGCATAGGGTTGGTAGCACAGTCCCAATTGAAAAGTTAAAAACTGGAGATGGTTGTGAAAATGTTGAAAAATGTAATTTTTCTGAATGTCATTTTCCAAATGGGAAATTCTGTGCCTGGAATTTGTTGACTGATTTTACCAAACATGGGCATAAATTGAAGAGTTACTTTTATGATTTGTGCAACAATTTGAACTTTTAAAAGCTCTAGCCATGAAGGAAGTCGGATGGTCTTACCTTTCCTGGAAGAAAAGACTTAGGCTACCTCGTGAATCCCTCTTATCATCCAAACACTTCAGGCAAATTAAGAACTGCATACTTACCCCAAGCTGGACCTGTCCTTCCAAGAATTTTATGTTCCACGGGATCGTGGATGTACTTTTGAAATGCCTGGAGACGTGTCATCTTGGGGGGCCTGGTGAAGAAGTAGTCCACAGGCTTGTTGTTCCCGGTTTTTTCTGCCATGCTGGAAGTGACTCGAAACAAATGAGACTCTGACTTACAAATTTGCAACTTTTTCAGAACAGTAAATGCAACCTAAACTTCGACCGGTTGATGTTCTTCAACCTACATGTATAAAACAGAATGCAATAAATAAGCAGTTGATGCTCCAAAAATGGTCAAGTGAAAAGTCCTACAGATCAAAATAGGTGCATAAACAACCCCACCAGAAGTTGAGCCAGGGGCAGGTACATTAAACCGACGTGCAAATAACTGAACCTTTAACCCGGTACGTAGGTATCCTGGTTCAATTTAAGTATGCAGCACACCAGGGCAAACAAATTACAATCCAACTTTGGACAAACCATCTTTTTTGGTTTGGAAGGAGTTACAGGCCATTTGGTTATAGAAGGAGTTTCAGGCCCACGACTTAGGGGTGTGCGATTTCTGAAAGCTCGATTCCCGATTCCTTTAACATCGATATCGATTACCATTTTGTCGATTCTCGATTCCAATTTCTAATTTCTCGATTCCGTTTCTTTTCTTTCATTCGATTCCTCGATTCCTTTAACATCGATATCGATTCCTATTTTGTCGATTCTCAATTCCAATTCCTAATTTCTTGATTTCGGTTCTTTTCTTTCATTCGATTCCTCGATTCTGGTTCTAGTCTATTCAGGCAAATGCTATTTGTTTGCAGGTTGAGTTAAGTTTGTGCAAATGAGGAAGGAGCCAGAGCAAATTCAACGAATAAGCACAATTTTATTTATTACCTACCTATTTGGCTACCTAACTATTTGAATTTGTAACAGGCAGGCCCGACAACTTATTTGCACCCGCAGACAGGGTTGCCACTCTGTTTCCATTTCCAATTTCCCTGTATTTTCCAGGTTTTCCAGGTAAAAAATCTGCAGATTTCCAGGATGACAAAGCTAGTTTTGAGTAGGTAAGAGCTAAACCTGTTTAAAATGAAAATTGAGAAAATTGATTGTTTTGTGGTGATCAAAGAAAATTTGCTCTGTTGTATGTAAATGTGAATAAATTATGCTTTTCTGAATTTTTCCGGATGTAATTATATTTTTCTTCAGCTAAGTTCATCATTGCCGAAATTTGATTTCCCTGCATTTTCCAGGTTTTTTGGCTTTTTCAGCTAGTTTCCCTGTAATTTCCAGGTTTTCCAAGTTAAAATTTCATTTCCCTGTAATTCCCAGGTTTTCCAGGTGAGTGGCAACCCTGGTAGACCTAAAACAACCCAGAAACATTTTGGGGGGAGCTACCTTGGAGCTGTTTGCAGTAATTGTGTTGTACGCCAAATTGAGCTTTCTACTCGTAGAAAACTCAACGTAGGCAACCCCGACGTAGGTAAATTACTTTCTAGTTCCATGCGTCTACCCATCCCTGAACCTACCTAAACAATTTAACCATTACCAGCAGGACAAGCAGGTTTCCAGCAGGACAAGCAGGTTCAGCATTTTAGTCACACTCAACTGTTCTGTTCTTCAGACCTCCTTTTAGCAGTTTTTCCACCTTTCAATCTGTGACCATGCCAACTGATCCTTTAAGAGATCTGAGGTTTTTTATCCATTTTGATGTGATTTTCACTAGTTGGCGGCCACAGGCATAAAGCCATTGAACATTGGTACCAATAGGTATCCGGTACCTACATGCGTCAGATGATGCGGTGGGCATAGAATGTGACTGAATGCAAGCGATGGATACCTATCTACCAAGCTCGCAAGCAACCAATAACACCACATTGATTTGAAGGAAAACTCACTATCCAATTGCGCAAAAGTTCCCAACATTGCATCTAGATTGATCTTTCGCCTTTCGGTGAATATCTCTCACCTCCCTAGATTACACAAGTGACATGTGCATGGAAGAAGTGGAGTGAATTCAGTCTGGTTGAATTGGACAGCACAAACACATTGAAAGCCTTCATGCGTGAGTGAGTGGTAGCCTTTTGCACATTCTGTCCTCTGTAGGAACTTCAGTCATCAGTTTTAGGTAGGGCAGACAGCTGATCTGACTCTCCCTCCTCATATGTGGGAAGCCATTACCTAATGTGTTTGCACTGTCCTGCTGTCCATTTTATTAACCTCTCTTCCTGCACAACTTCACTTCTATGAAATTACCTATGCATCTTGAGGAGGCGAGAGATATTCGCCGAAAGATCGATACGGATGCAACAGAAGAACAGGGTTGCAAAAAGTCGGGAGCATGGGAGCAATGCTCCCGGGACGGATGAGAGCAGACCGGGATCGGATCGATATGGAATGATCATAAAAAAAAAATTCAAATTTCAACCAGAACCGAAATGCGCTGGCCAGCAAAAAAGAAAAAAAAATCTCGATTTTCGAACGACCAGGCTCGAAAACCATCACCTAATCTTCCTGCTACATGGGATAAGTTGCATCTTGCTCATTTCAATGGTTGCTAAGTTGCTGTTGTCCTAACAATAATTGTTGGTTTGAAACTTTGTGTGTAGGTACTGTGTGATAAATCCCAATAATTATGTGAACGAATATGTTTGGATTGTATGACCATAAATTAAACTGAAAATATCTTTAAAAATGATATCGAAACAATACATTGCAAACAATGGGGCGGTTCGAAATTTAAATTCAGCCCCGAAAGATAAATGGAAGCCAAATTGGCTTCTCCACAAGTACACGCCACCATGCTACTGTATATTTTTCATGATTCAATCTCGCTAATATATACTTTCTTTTTTGGTCTATACTTACCGGTTTGGTGAGGCGACCTTCCTTTTTAGGTACTTTGATTACTCAATATGAGAAACTTTATACCATTGACACTTTTGAGAGCTGCTAATTACAGCTGAATATTAATTAATTTTAGCTGAATATAAATTACAGCGGGATATTAATTATATTGCTGTCTGGTGCACTGAAAACTGCATGGATATAAACGCCTTAAAGACCTCAGTCATGTCATTTTCCACTTCCGCATCACCTGTCGTTCATGAATATAAAGTTGGGCCCACTGCTCTTAACAGGCGTCAGGTTATTAAATATTTGGGACTGTTGTTTAACTGTCAGCTGAGTTGGGCACCTCATATCCATAATTTGGTGAAGAGGGCTTCGAACCAATTGAAGTTTCTCTTAAGAAATTATGGTTAGGTATGCATCGAAGCATGTAAGATCCATCCTGTACTTCTCAACTGTCAGGTCCATGTTGGAATATTCCACTAGGACTACTTCCTGGGCTCCATTTCAGAGGTGTCACATTGATGCACTTGAGGGTGTGCAGAGGAGAGCCGCAAGATTTGTCTCGGAAAATTTCTCCTTTGATGTGAGTGTTACTTCCCTATTAAATGATCTTGGTTGGGAAACACTTGAGCGACGCAAAGTTGTGAATGGCCTCTCTGCTTTTCGGCAATGTATCACTAAATGGGGGGGGGGTTGGGCTGATGGACGATGGGACTTCAGTTTGAATATTTTTCCCTATCACACTTATTCTTTTTATTGTTTCCTGTTATTTTTGAGTTGAAAATTAATACAAATAACTGAAAATTAAATTGCAAACTGAATGTTTTTGAAATCATTGAAATTTGGACACTGTTTTTTGAAATGATAATTATTGAAATTTGGAAACATGTGATTGTTTTTTGAACATTCTGATTTGGACAATTGATATATGTTGAAAATCTAATTAAATACCAACTTTACTCCTATTTTGAAAAAATGAAAACGATTTGTTCAAATGAAATTGCTGGCTGTAATTGAATTTAAATGAAGTTAATAAAAGTAGAAAAAAAATACACTTCCCACCAGAGCAGGTGGATTTTTTCCTTTTGTCCCTCCTCAAACTTTTAAAAATGTGGACAGACATGTATTTTTACACGATAGCCTACATCTTTGTGTGGAATAGGCTGCATCTCCTTCCGGAGGTTCTGGACATGTCTGCGAACCAATTTATCCAGGCACTACGAACTAGGCTAGATTCAGGGTTGTTCGTTTAAAACATTCTGTTTAAAACAATCTGTTTTAAACATGTTTTAAACAACCACGACTTGTTTAAAACAATTTGTTTTAAACAAAATTATGCTTTAAATGCGTTTTAACATGTTTAAAACAACTGCAACTTGTTTGAAATGGTGTGTTTAAAACAATCTGCAAAAACAAAAGAAATACTTTTTGCTTTTTTTCTCAATTTTCAACATTTCTCTGTTATTGTTGCCAACAAAACCATTATTGTTGCCTTTTTCAAGTACCATTGTCAGTATATTATTGCAAAATTAGCCTTGGCAGCCTTTGGAACACGTTTAAAACTGTTTAAAACACGTTTAACCCCCCACGCCCGAAATTACGAATTCGGGTTTACAATGGTATTCCGCAATTTTTGGCAACGCGGAGTGTCGCTCCTGTCGGAATTAATCATTTTTGCCAGGATTTTCTAAAAACGGAAAAAGCAGAAATGCATGCATTTTCCACTCAACCAAGCCAGATTTCTGCTCTCTGTCATTAAAATCATCCATATTTTGATGTTTTCAACCAATAAAAACACTTTTGCACAAAAAAAAACTGGCCAAAACACACACAAACCACTGAAAACCGCACCAAAATTGAGCAAAAACCGGAAAAAACAGGAAATTTCAACACAACGCCATTTCAAAACGAATGCAGCAAATCGAGCGAAATAAGTGTCTGCTAAATCGAGCGTCTTTCAACTTTTCGAAAATTCAAATTTCGGCGGCCGGCAGACGTCGCGCGATCGCGAAAAAAGGCGCCTTCAACAGGAACTCGAGACAAAAACCCGGGAAATTTGAAAATTGCGCCAATTTGAAACGGTTGGACCGATTTTGGTGGAATAAACGTCGTCTGGATAGCTGTTTATTCCTCTTTCCGACCATGAAAATTTTCGCCGACGCGATTCGCCGCATTTGATTGCATGGGAATTGAGCGCGTACGGCGTACGGCAGTCGGAAAATCGCAACAGATTTATACGTGCGTACACTGTACGGCAATCGGATCTGTCCGTAGCACTTTGTGGCGCGTATGGCGTACGGCAATCGGGCTTGACCGGTTAAACAACAGAAAAAAACAGATGGAGAAAAAAACGTTTGTAACAAAAAACATGTTTTAAACGTTTAAAACGTTTTTATGTTCTTTAAAAAAAAAAGCATGTTTTTTTCCAACCCTGATTATCTGCAAATCAAAACAGAAAGTACAAACGAAACAGAATGTTGCTATTGAAGCCCTGGCCCTGGGGTGTGCAGGGAGGGCATACACCAGGACTTCGGCCAAGGGTCCCCTCGGAAAAAGGTTAGGGGGTAACATCGGCCCAAGGTCGAGGTTACCCCCCTAGCCTTTTTCCGGCAGGTGAATCAAAACAGGAAGTACAAAAGAAACAGAATGTTGCTATTGAAGTCCTTGGTGTGTGCAGGACACACACAGGACTTTGGCCAAAGGTACCCTTGGAAAAAGGCTAAGGGGGTAACCTAAGCCAAAGGCCGAGGTTGCCTTTTTCCGGCAGGGGAATCAGAAAGGAAGTTGGTACAAAAGAAACAGAATGTTGCTGTTGAAGTCCTTCCTGGTGTGTGCAGGGCACACACCAGGAAGGACTTCAACACACCAGGAAGGACTTCAACACACCAGGAAGGACTTCAATAGCAACATTCTAGGGGGGGGTAGGGGGGAAAGGCCGAGGTTACCCCCCAGCCTTTTTCCGGCAGGGGAATCAAAACAGAAAGTACAAAAGAAAGAATGTTACCTACCACCAATTGAAGTCCTGGTGTGTGCCCTCTGCCTTGCACACACCAGGACTCTTTTCTCATCTTTTTCCGACGGTACCGTCGGAAAAAGGCTAGGGGGTAACCTCGGCCGAAGGCCAGGGGGTAATCCCCCTACCCCCCCCTATGCCCAACCCTGAATTGATGATGGCGATGGTTCTCACCAATGCAATATCTCAGTTCCCATCGCCCATCGGAGGCAATCAACATTTTGGTGTCACTGTCAGGTGTGTCTGGATTGTCTGGAATCACTTGGGCCATGGCCCATGGCAAGCAGTTGTTGTCAATTATCATGATAGGCCAGTTAACTTAGTTTTTGCAGGATTGTTGCTGCTAGGAAAAAAAGAAAATGTCTCGCACGTCCCGTCTTAGCATTGAGCTGATGCCCCCATATGTAAAAAAGTGAACAAAATAAAAGTGAAATTCAAGAGTGGCATCATGGAAAATCAATTCCCTGGTCCACTATGTTGGGGGCCACAGGTAGTAAAAACCGTTGGACGCAGTAAACCCCGGTCAGGCATGCATAATTTTTTGCCTCGGCAATTACCACGACAACAATCAAGTCGTCATGTTCTCTCACCGAGGCAGCATGCATCTTTTTGGCCAGCGAGGTGAACGGATAAGTCAAGCATAGGTACGGTACGGCACATAGAAAACTGCAAGAAAAAACCATCTCTCCAAAAACTCTAGTCCAAAAACTGCAAGAAAAAACCATCTCCACACTTGCCTCACAATAAGCCTACGGATGGACACAAGGCACACTGACGCGGAACCGCAGGGCAACTTGGTTTGGAAGTTTAGGGGTGTAGGTAGATAGATTCGCACTGCAGCCTCAGTTGAATATTTTGTTCATGTCTGCTTTGCTTTGCCCGTGGCTTTTTTCCCATTTTTTGGGGGTTTCCATGATTTATTTTTACCCCATTCTCATTTTTTATAGTTTTTTTTTATCAAACATTTTTGCAAGATGTGTGCAATCCAAAGATGATTTATCAATATTTCACAACATTTTCTTCAATGAAAAAAGGGTAACTACCAAACAATATTTTTGAAAGCAGTAAATGGTGCAATTGCTGAGCCTCTTGCACATTTGATAAATTGCATGTTTCTGTCTTGTGTATATCCTAGCCATTTAAAGATTGCCAGAGTCGTTCCGATATTCAAGAGCGGCAACAAATCCCTTGTATGTAATTATAGGCCAAATTCTATAATTTCTTCAATAAGCAAAATTATTGAAAAAATTCTCCACTCTCAGATACTGTCGTTTTTGCATAAATTTAATTTGTTGAGCTCAAATCAGTTTGGGTTCCTGCCTCATAAGTCATCATCACAAGGCAATTCTTAATTCTGTCAATTTTATCCAAAAAGGCTTGGATGCTGGGAAATTTGTTGGTGGTATATCAATCGATTTATCGAAGGCTTTTGACACTGTTGACCATTCAATTCTTCTTTGGAAAATGGAAGTCATGGGTTTTAGAGGTGGAATGATGAGATTAATGAACAGCTATCTTTCAGGCAGGCAGCAGTTTGTTGCTGTTAATGGGGTAGTTCATGTTCTGAAAATGTCTCAGTTGGTGTAGGTACCTCAAGGGTCTGTGTTGGGGCCATAACTATTCTTAATCTATGTCAATGATATTTTTAACATAGATTTGGGAGTAAAACTTGTTATGTATGCTGATGACACAAGTCTTTTTTTCGCCACTCACAGTCTGCCTTCATCATCATCATCAACCGCCATCTGAGCTGACAGCCATACGGCCGGTGGCTCGGCGAGGAGGGCCACTCTGGCTGACAGCCATTGCCTCAACCATTTTACCTCAACCTGTCCGGCCATTGTCCGACTCTCAACACAATAACATTCACATAACACTCACAACTTGTGACACACGCACAACTTGTGACACACTCTCTGCCACCAAGTGCAAAAAACTTTGCTAATATCTATCTTGTCTTATCTAACTATCTATATGTACCTATCTAATTTTTTTTTTTTTTTTTTTTAGCATGCAGTCATGCACAAAAGGTTAAACGTTCAGGAAAAGTCAAAACTGCATCCGAGCCTGAAATGGACAAAAGAAAATAAAACCTGAAACGACAAAAATAAAACAAAATTAACCCTGAAATGAAGAATAAATTAAGACCTGAAACGAAAAGAAGATGAGATCTAAAAAAGCAGAATGGTTAACCTTCGAGTATATAGAACAGTCAAAGTTTCATAATGCATGAAAATCGTTACGAAAAGCAGGCAAATGAAGTGAAACGTAAAAGTAAACGATGGGAATGAAATCCTGGAAATTTGTTAAATCAATGAATCAATCTGCTTGAATGACAAAATGAAAGCAATAAACAACGCCTTAACATGAATACAGGTTCTTTTGAAACCAGGCCTTGGATGATGCTTTACCGGAATGGTATAATTCACTCATTAAGTCCCGAGGCAGGGAATTCCAGTCACGGATAGTGCGAGGAATAAAAGAATAATGGCATACATCCTTGTTACAGCTTATTTGCTGGATTTTCATTCTATGGTCCCATCGAGAAGTATAATTTGGAGGCTGTATAGAAGATCTCAAGTCAGTTAGGAAAGAACATGAACTAGAATAGATGTGAGAGAGCAAGGCAAGCCTCGAGCATTTGCGTCTTCCAGCAAGAGAACACCATCCTAGGTCTTTAATCATAGCGGAGGGGCTATCAAATCTTGCAAATCGATTAGTTACAAATCTCGCCGCTTTCCTCTGGATGGCTTCTACGGCTTCAACTTCGCACAGCTTAAAAGGGTCCCAAACAGCCGAAGAATACTCGAGAAGTGGTCTAACAAGGGAAAAATATGCGGCGGATTTGGTGTCACTCGTTCCATGCTTTAGAGTCCTCCTCACTAGGTACAGCATACGATTAGCCTTGCTAATAACTGAGGAAACATGCTTACCCCAGCTTAAGTTTCTTGAAAAGGTCAAGCCGAGATATTTGTATTCGTTCACGGAATTTAAGACACCAGAACTCAGAGTGTACTGGAACTGAACATGAGACAACTTTGATGTGACTGGAAGGAGGGTCAAAATTTAGCTGCATCTGGTTTGTTTTCCACCAAGATTCGATTTGCCTAAGATCCGACTGCAATAGTTCTCTGTCTGCAGCCTCACGGACGATTCTGTAAATTAGACAATCATCGGCAAATAAACGCACATTGCAGGACAAGTTCGAAGCAAGGTCGTTGATGTAGGCAAGAAATAAAATTGGATCAAGTACACTTCCTTGAGGAACGCCAGACGTTACGGGAATAACGTCGGAAGACACACCCCCTAGTGCAACTGATTGCTGCCGAGAGGTCAAGAAAGACCGCAAGACGTCTAGAAATCTGCCACCTACCCCGAGTGCTGCCAATTTCGAGAGGAGTCGCTGGTGGGGTACCCTATCAAAGGCTTTCGAGAAATCAAGAAATATCAGATATGACATCGAGGCTCGAGTCAGCGGCTCTAGAAATCTCTTGGAACACCCTCGCTAACTGCATTTCACAGGATCTTCCCTTGCGGAAGCCAAATTGATCTTTGAGATAATCATTCACTTCTAGATAGGAAGCCAGTGTAGAGCACAATATATTATGTTCAATTTGGAGCAAACACTGGTCAAGGAGATTGGACGATAGTTGGATGGGTCAGATCTGGAGCCAGACTTGAATATTGGCATTACGTTCACAACTTTCCAATCACTGGGGATGGTGCCCTGAGAAATGCAACGCGTGTACAGGAGCTCTAAAAAGGAAGCAAATTCATTAGGTGCAGTCCTGAGAAACTTTGCGGAGATAGCATCTGGACCGGGTGACTTGTTGGGATTGAGGTCATTGATAAGAGATATAATTCCTGCTTTAGAAATGTGGATGTCAAGGAGAGCAGGTTCCTCGGAAGAAAAAGGCCTTATGTCTTCTCGGGAAAGCGCTATATCCTCATCCGTGAATACGGAGGCAAAGAATTGATTGAGAACGTTGGCTTTCTGCACAGGCTCACAAGCAACGGTATCGTGGGTCTTCAGAGCAGGGATCGAAGAGGAGGCACCCTTGGTCTTATATTTTAAATAACTGCCTCGCTTAGTGGACAGACTGCAAGCTGCAATGAGGAGGTTACAAAATTGGTTCATTGCAAACAAATTAACCTTAAATATGGGAAAGACAAATTTTACCATTTTCCATACAAGGCAACGATATGTTGATCCACATGCAGTGCTTTTTCGTAATACGGATCAGCCATTGCGATCATCTCCTTGTGTAAAATTTTTAGGCACCTTGTTAGATGACAATCTGTGCTGGAAAGCTCATGTCAATTCAATTGTCAATAACATTAATCGATATGTTTATGTATTTGCTAATATTCGCTACATGGTGTCCTCATCCATTATGAGAATGTTATATTGTTCCTTAATTCAGTCTAGGCTTTTATATTCGATTGAGTCTTGGGGTTGTGCTTACCGATCAAATGTTGAAATGGTCTTTAAAGCGGCAGAAATCTTTGATTCGAATTATTTCTTTTGCGGAACCCAGAGCTCACACATATGGTTTGTTTGTTGAGTTGCAATTGTTAACAATTTATCACCTCATCGCGTATAGGATTGCGATAACTGCTTTCCTGCGACTGCAACATGCATCAGATGATAGCAGTTGTTTTTCTTTCATTGATTGTTCTTTTAGCAGGGTTTCTTGTACAAGGCTGGTTTGCAGAGGTGATCTCTTGAAACCAGCTGTTAGGACGACCCTTGGAAAGAACTCAATTGAATTCAGATTAGCGACTGTTTGGAATTGTCTGCCCTCCTCCTTAAAAGAAATCAAGAATCTCATTCAATTTAAAAAACGTTTCAATTCCCATCTTCTGTTCTTGCCACTGGACACTGTAAAACTGTGGCTCTGGTTTTGAAATACTTTGGTAGGGCCTAATTGGCTTCTCTAGGTGTAAAAGCACCTACCTACCTAGCTAGTGGTTTCAGACCTAGGCTTGATTTTGATCGTTGGTTTGTCAGCCTGGGGCATAATCTAACCAGCTTTTTGCTGACACATTGCCCCTGGCATGTTGGCTCTTTATAGATTTAGTCAAGGCACGCAAACTCTTTTTTTATTTTTTTTTTATACTGTTTTGGGCTTCACAATGTGTTCAGAGACATTGGCCCATTTATTTTTTTAATTTTATTTTTGTTTCAAATTTGTTTACAATTGGACAAATTAAACAATTATTCAATTGCCAACATAACCATAAACAATGAAGATTCATAATGATTAGCAATAACATAACACCGGTGGGTAGGTACCTAATGATAAAGAGAAAATAGAAAGACCAACCAACCTCGTGATGAATGCCATTCCCATTCCATTGATTACTCCGAATGTATGTAGGTTGGTATGTAGGTACTCATTTGAAGATCATTTGAAACGATGGATGATGCACAAATTTGGATCACATTGGTTTGAAAGAAAAATAGCACTCCTAACACATACATCCCATGTAGTTAAGTCCATCAAAGAAGACAGTGGATCATGGGAAATAATAGCCATAGATATTTCCTAGAGGAAAGAGAATAGGCATTCACCACGGAGTGGTGGATGTGCCAATCAAAGGAAAAAAAGAAATAATTAGACGGGTTATCATTTTTAATTGTTGCGTGTCTAAACACTCCGTAAGCTGCAAAAAGGCACAATTTTCATCAGAACCAAGTTTTTTTTAAGCCCACCTGAGTGTTTCCTATAAGAGTCAAATGACTCTCAAAACCGGAACAAGAATGAGTATTTTCAAGGTGGGAGGGGGATAGGGCTGTTGGGAATTTGATCAAATCTGATCAAGGAGCATGTGCTCTTTTGACTTTTTGGTGAAGACAATAGCACTGAACTGCAATGCTCAGAAAGGGGGAGAAGCAGCCAACAACTATTTCAAAGATAGATTTAGATCTACCTGAAGAAATAATCAAAATAATTCTGGTCAAGGATCATGCATTTCTTGAGTTGAATTTTAAACTCCCCAATACTAATGAAAGGAGTTCTTAGGCTGCTGGGCAAATTGTTCCACAACCGGATACCAAGGGATGGAAATGAGAATTTGCCAAATTTATGTTTAGCCGGAAGCGGAAACCGCTTCCGGCTAAACATAAATTTGGCAAATTCTCATTTCCATCCCTTGGTATCCGGTTGTGGAACAGCAAAAATAAAGAGGATGAGCTTGCAATCTCCATTGGCCGATTAGACCAGCTTGCCCATGTGGGAAACAAGTCCTTGGAACGGAGCAATTTGAGCATGTGAAGCAACACTTGGAAAGAGATTATTTGATAAACATTTAGAATACGGAGGTCTTTGAAGTGTGATCTGGTGGGGGCATTATAGGGTAATTGTAAAATGATTCTCACGGCTTTTTTCTGGGCTACAGCAAGCTGTTTAAGATGGTTCTCAGGTGAAATTCCCCAGATGCCTGCGCAATACATCAAAAAAGACTCAAAATATGAACGATACAACATACTCATAGATAAATGATCAAGATGCTTGCTGGCAAGTTTTAACAAAAATAGACCAAACGATAACTTCTTATGTAAATGCATTATGTGACATTTGCAACTCAAATTATCAGACAAATGGATGCCTAAAAGCTTAACTTCTTTTACTGTTGATTGCCTAAAAGCTTAACTTAACTCATTGTTTGTTCTTTCTTTTATCCCAAACTGGCCTTGCAATGACTCTGCTCATTGCTGTCCATTTCAAACTAGGCTTCATCTAAATTTTCGTGCTATTTTCGTGCTGTGTTTTTATACTGATCACTGCAAACATCAATTTTGTGCGTTTTCATCAATCTGCCTTCCTGCCTGCTCTATGAAATGGATGTGATGTGTGTGCATCTGATGACACCGGATGAACCAATGATCGCTGGGTTGTTGCAAGGTTGGTTACCTATTATCATAATTAAATAATTATGGTATTCCATTGTCCTTGCAATGTTTTGTGCCACTTGATTTGAATAAAATTAATTAGAATTAATTAATTAGAATTAGAGTTACAGGCATATGTTGTTGACACCATTGCAGCACTCTTCGACCAGTCGTTGAACATGATGTGGTTGGCCACAAGAATAGCAAAACCCACAATGGGCAAATCACAAGAACAGAAAAGTGCCATTAGTAAAGGAGCAACATACGGCAATTATTCGTCACCCAAGAAGAAATGGTGAGGATGTGTTGCAAGTGACAACAACACAACCATAAGTTTGGTAGAAAAAGAAAAGGAACAATCATTAGACTCAGAAAAACAAACAACTGAAAGTACAAAAGTGGGCTCCCTGAAAATAACCTAACAATGAACTGACGAACAATTCAAAGTAGGTACCTATGGGTTCAAATGATGGGTTGAATAATTTGTGTGAGAAAAAAGGAACGTCATACCTACCATTACGTGCAAATCACACAACTACCATTGCTTTTTATCAAAGAAATTGATAAAAAGCAATCATTCCAATCATTTTTCATGGCCTGGTGCGGCAGTGACCTGGGATCATAGGGCAAAGCTAGAGTTACCCCGGTCGCTGCTACACCACAATGTGAAACGACAACACTGTGCTTTATGAACTCACCACCTTCATGGGTGAACCCCACTGAACACAAAAATTGTACAGTAGGTACTTAAACGTTAAAAGGAGAAGAATGTCTGTAAGATGTTATCTACATCAAACTGGTACAACCATTTTCCTCAGATATCTTAAAGACCCAGGGACTTAGCTCAGACTTTTTTTTTCTGTTGGCCAAAAATATATTTGTAGGCCATTTTCTTTTCATTTTTAATAGCACTTCAATGCATTTTCATCAATGTGAGGAAATGCATGAACAGGTCTTGCAGAAACAATAAATTTCAATGGTAATGAGAAAAATGTATGCCGGTAGAAAAGTAAAGTAGATAGGTAACAGAGAAATAATCAGAGAAATATCAGCAAAATAATCAATAAAAAAAATCAGAGAAATAATCAAACTTACGGTTGTGTTGTTGGGTCACATACAGCACTCCTCAATTGTTGAAAATATTTGACAGCAAAGTATCCAATGAAATTTCCTGAAAGATCACACGTAAAGATGACGAAGAAAAGTGAACATATCATGAATTTTGTAATAAAATGCCCTAGATAACAATGAGAAGTGTTGCATTGATGCAGCACAACCATAAGTTTGAACAGAAAGAGAAAAAAAACAATTAATTAGGTGGTCCCTGAAAACCGGACAGCCGGACAGGACTGCCGGACAGCCAGAAAGGACCGCCGGACCGACCCGGACAGGTTAGGTTAGGTTAGATTAGGATAGACTATCCTAACCTAATCTAACCCGTCCGGGTCGGTCCTGTCCGGCTGTCCTGTCCGGCTGTCTGGTTTTCAGGGACCACCAATTAATTAGGTATAACTAACAATTGACAAAGGAGAAAAAAAAAAGAATATGGTGAGCTTCTTTTTTTTTTTTTTTTTTTTTTTTTTTTTTTTCCCGTCGGCTGCTGCGCGAGCGGACGCGTTTTTCGATGTTTGGTGCGTGCTCCGCTGATTTTGTCGATTTTTGGATTTGATTTGTTGTTTGTTTCTGTTTCTTGTTTTTTTATTTTTCTCTCTTTCTCTCAAATTATGTTTTTTCTGGGCTAATTTTCTTCTATCTTTCCAATTTCTTGGCTGTCTCTGCTTTTCTCATTGCGTCCTCAAATCTCCTGATTTTTCTGCCTCTTCCTCGTCTGCTCAGACTTTGAGTTTTCCGGAATTGCTGCGCCGATCATCATGGAGACCCCGAATTCGAGATCCTCGACTTCCTCACTGCATTCTTCTGCGGGTGAAAAATACTGCCAGGTCAACTGCAAGTTTGGGAACTCTGGCAATGGAAAAATGGTGCTCTGTGACGGTTGCTCCAATTACTTTCATTTTGAATGTGTCGGGCTGCTCAAAGTAAGGGTTATTCCGGCATGGGCACTGTGGATGTGCGAGGATTGCATAGGCGATTTTCGGGAAATGAAAAGCCTCCTCAATCAATTGAAAGTTCTCTGTTTTTCCCCCAGCTGCGGTGCCGGCCGAGCCTTGTACCATGGCTTCACCTCTTGCTGAGGTGGTGGCAGGGCCTCCAAACGGTTGTTGTTCCCACTGCGTTGGTGATCTTCCTGCTTGTTTTTGGCCTCGTCATCCCAGGCCCTTTCGCCCGCTCTCTTGAACTGCCCCAGTCAAATTCATAAGATCTCGGATTTCCTTCTTCGCCTCACCATTGGACCTTGTGCTCCTCCTTCTGCATTCCCACCTCTTGATCATGCGCCTAGAGTTGTTCCAGGCACGCTTTCCTATGCTGGCGCAGTCGCAGCTCCTTATGGTTGTTCCGGACGGGGACTTCCATTCCAACAAAGGTCATTCCTGCCAGGAAGGTTTCTGTCATGGGCTCCTCTGTTACTTCTGTAATCCAGATACTGTGCAGCCTCCATCTCTCCATGCCTAAGTCTCCTCAGCCTTCTTCGTCATTCAGGTCTGTTGCCAGATCTCTTTGTCTACTCTACCAAACCTCTCTCCATCTATCAAACACCATGCACAAACGCATTCCTCAGCACATCTAAACTCTGAATCGGGACCATCTAAGTCAACGGGAAAGGAAAACCTTCCAGGACTCTGCTGTCATTGGAGATTCTATGATCAAGCATTCCAACTGTCTTCCGGCCTTGAACTGAATTCCGCTGCATTCTGGTGCCACCGTTTCCAGGGTGTCATCCTCTTTGAAGGCCATTCCAAATTCCCAATGCCAAGCTTACTCCACTATCTTCTTCATTGTGGGTCAATGATCTCCTCAATGGCGCCCTCTCCAGAAATTGTTCTTCGCAATCTGTCTGATCTCTTTCATAGCGGCAGGAATCAATTTCCTGATGCTCGATTGATCTTTTCCGCCATCATTGCTAATGATCGTGTTCCTTTAAAGTCTCTGTACCTCTTGAATTCCAGAATCGCTGCACTCTGCCAACAGTTGGGCATCTCGTTCCTGGATGCTAATTGCTGGCTCCCTTCTAACTTTCTTGCCGCAGATCACCTGCATCTCAATCATCATGGAAGTAGGGTTCTCGGGAATCTGTTCCACAGCATATGCCAACCCTTCTCAAGCTCGCTGTTGGGAAACTGCCCGCGCTCATTCCGAAGACCTCCTACCTAGGGCTTAAAAAAAGGCCTAAATCTTGTCTCACTCTTTCGTCTCTCGCTATACTGGTTGATCCATTTACCTCTGCTTCCTTTTCTGAATTCTCTGATGTTCAGGAGAATTGTTATTTGCACACAGATAGGCATCCTGGCATACCCTCGAGTTCTCCCCAGACAAGATCTTGCAATTCTTACCTCTCTGTCCTCCAATTGAACTGCCGCAGCATTCGCAATAAATCCATTGAGCTCGCAACACTTCTCGAAATGCATGATCCTGATATCATTGTCCTCACAGAGACTTGGCTTCGATGACAGCATTGGCACCCATGAATTCCTTCCAGCATCTTTCACTGTGTACCGCAGGGATCGCTGCAGATTTGGCGGTGGTGTCTTAGTTGCGATACGGTGCTCACTCATTTCTTCCCTTATATATACTAGTTCTTCACAGGAATTTCTAATATGTTCCCTCACTCTGAAATCATTAGGTAAACCGTTCTATGTTGTTGGTGGCTAGCGTCCTCCAGATTCCTCTCCTGAGATATTCCATGAATTAAGTTCCAGTCAGTAGTTAACCTTAATTTGTTTGCCGATTTGATGACTCCCTTGCTCATTGCTGGCGATTTCAATCTTCCAGATTTGAATTGGTATACTCTTTCCCCAAGCCTAATTGCTGTTATGGTCTCTCTGTCAATCGAGCTGCAACCGATTTCTGTTTTGGACGGTCGGCTTGACCAATTGATCAAGGCCGAAGTCAAAAACAGAAATCGGGTTGCAGCTCGATTGACAGGAGACCTAACAGCAATTAGGCTTGGGGAAAGAGTATCCAATTCAATCTGGAAGATTGAAATCGCCAGCAATGAGCAAGGGAGTCATCAAATCGGCAAACACATTAAGGTTAACTAACTGACTGGTTAATTCATGGATATCTCAGGAGAGGAATCTGGAGGACGCTAGCCACCAACAACATAGAACGGTTTACCTAATGATTTCAGAGTGAGGGAACATATTAGAAATTCCTGTGAAGAACTAGTATATATAAGGAAGAAATGAGTGAGCACCGTTATCGCAACTAAGACACCACCGCCAATCTGCAGCGATCCCTGCGGTACACAGTGAAAGATGCTGGAAGGAATTCATGGGTGCCAATGCTGTCATCAAGCCAAGTCTCTGTGAGGACAATGATATCGGGATCATGCATTTCGAGAAGTGTTGAGAGCTCAATGGATTTATTGCGAATGCTGCGGCAGTTCAATTGGAGGACAGAGAGGTAAGAATTGCAAAATCTTGTCTGGGGAGAACTCTGGTATGCCAGGATTCCTATATGTGTGCAAATAACAATTCTCCTGAACATAAGAGAATTCAGAAAAGGAAGCAGAGGTAAATGGATCAACCAGTATAGCGAGAGACGAAAGAGTGAGACAAGATTTAGGCCTTTTTTAAGCCCTAGGTAGGAGGTCTTCGGAATGAGCGCGGGCAGTTTCCCAACAGCGAGCTTGAGAAGGGTTGGCATATGCTATGGAACAGATTCCCGAGAACCCTACTTCCATGATGATTGAGATGCAGGTGATCTGCGGCAAGAAAATTAGAAGGGAGCCAGCAATTAGCATCCAGGAACGAGATGCCCAACTGTTGGCAAAGTGCAGCGATTCTGGAATTCAAGAGGTACAGAGACTTTAAAGGAACACGATCATTAGCAATGACGGCGGAAAAGATCAATCGAGCATCAGGAAATTGATTCCTGCCGCTATGAAAGAGATCAGACAGATTGCGAAGAACAATTTCTGGAGAGGCGCCGTTGAGGAGATCATTGACACCACAATGAAGAAGAATAGTGGAGTAAGCTTGGCGTTGGGAATTTGGAATGGCCTTCAAAGAGGATGACACCCTGGAAACAGTGGCACCAGGAATGCAGCGGAATTCAGTTCCAGAGGCCGGAAGACAGTTCGAATGCTTGATCATAGAATCCCCAATGACGAGCAGAGTCCTGGAAGGTTTTCCTTTCCCTTTGACTTGAGATGGTCCCGATTCAGAGTTAGATGGTGCTGAGGAATGCGTTGTGCATTGGTGTTTGATTGCTGGAGAGAGGTTGGTAGGAGTAGACATAGTAGGTCTGGCTACTGACCTGGATGAACAAGAAGGCTGAGTAGACTTAGGCAAGGAGAGAGATGGAGGCTGCACAGTACCTGGATCAACAGAAGTAACAAAGGACCCCATGACAGAAACCTTCCAGGCAGGAATGACCTTTGTTGGAATGGAAGTCCCGGAACAACTGAAAGGAGCAGCGACTGCGCCAGCATAGGAAAGCGTGCCCGGAACAACTCTGGGCGCAGACTCACGAGGTGGGAATGCAGAAGAAAGAGAAGCACAAGGTCCAATGGGTGAGGCGATAGAAGGGACATCCGAGATATTATGAATTTGACTAGGGCAGTTCAAGAGGGCGACAGAAAGGGCCTGGGATGACGAGTCCAGAGAGGGAGCAGGAAGATCACCCAACGCAGTGGGAACAACAACCGCAGGAGGCCCTGCCACCACCTCAGCAAGAGGAGAAATCATGGTACAAGGCTCGGCCGGCACCGCAGCTGGGGGAGAAGAACAGAGAACTCTCATTGAGTGAGGAGGCTTTTCATATCCCGAAAATCGCCTATGCAATTCTCGCACATCCACAGTGCCCATGCTGGAATAACCCTTACTTTGAGCAGCCCGACACATTCAAAATGAAAGTAATTGGAGCAACCGTCACAGAGCACCATTTTTCCATTGCCAGAGTTCTCAAACTTGCAGTTCACATGGCAGTATTTTTCACCCGCAGACGAATGCAGTGAGGAAGTCGAGGATCTCGAATTCGGGGTCTCCATGATGATCGGTGCAGCAATTCCGGAAAACTCAAAGTCAAACCACACGAGGAAGAGACAGAAAAATCAGGACAGAGTCAGAAAAATCAGGAGATTTGAGCACGCAATGAGAAAAGCTGAAAGCCAAGAAAATGGAGAGAAAGAAGAAATTCAGACCAGAAAAAACATAATTTGGGAGAAAGAGAGACAAATGAAAAACAAGAAACAGAAACAAACAACAAATCAAATCCAAAAATTGACAAAATCCGCGGAGCACGCACCAAACTTCGAAAAAACGCGTCCGCTCGCGTCAGCAGCCGACGGAAAAAAAAAAAAGAAAAAAAAGCAAGGTGCAATCGTTGTTGCCGGGTGCCTAATTGCTTTTGGGACTTTTGGTGCACCTTGTTCAAGTCTGGAGCCGTGCCCTTAAATCACATGTTAAACGAAAAGTGTCTGAAGAGTTGCGAGTTTTGTTCATCTGAATGTGGTTGAGAAATGGGAAGAAAGTTCATCTGTCATTTGGAAAAATTTGGCTCCCTGGTGCAGTCAGCTTGTCATGCAACTTCCAGCTCCAATATCAGCAGTATGACTTTGGCATTGTTTTTGAAACAGATCAGTGCAATGGCGATACACGGCTGTTCTGTTCGGAGTTTGTATTTATTTTTTTATTTTTTTTAAATTGCTGTATTCTCATCTCATGAGAATGAGAAATGTCGCAACAGAAGTCAAAGTTCAGTTTGCCGCAAGCCAAAGACAAAACATTACAGACATCAAAAAAATACAATAAATTCGCATAAATGAAAACGAACTGCAAATGACACATTTCAGTTGGTCAAATAAATTCAAAATAATTACCACCAAAAATGTTCATTGAATGTGCCAACAATGGAAATTTTTCAGCATTTGTATTTCAGTGGAGGTCAGGGGTGCCCTGTAGCGGCCTAAACCTCCACTAAACTTTTGCATTGGGATAGATGGCTGATCTGTCAAACTGAACTTAACGTTTCAGTGGAGGTTCAGTGCACTGGAAAGTTAAGTGCGACAATTTGATAGCAGCCAGTGAACTCACTCTCCACAAAGTTGGGTTTTAGTTCACGGCGATCACAAAGTGAGCCAATTTAATAAGGTCCCAGATTCGCACTGCAGCCACAGACCGCAAATTCTGCGATTTCCGCGTTTTGGAAGGACCCGTTTGTGATTCGATTGCGATTCGATTGAAAATTTTCGCCTGAGCCAGAATCGAACCGAGGACTTTGAAGTCGAACGCGCTGTCGCTTGCGCCACCGAGGCGCCTCGAAAATTCCATTCCAAAACATCGCTGTATTCTGCTGACTGCAATTTTTTGTGACTTTTTGCCGCACGGCAAATTTTCAATTGCAGATCAATTTCTCTCCGACAGATGGCATAGGTTAAAATTGGTTTGAAGAAGCAACACAGGTGGCAGGAGCATATCTTCAATTGAATGATCGCTGTTTTTTGACAAGTTCTCAGTTTTGTTCAGAGATGGCATGGCAGCAGAATACAGGAATCCAATGTGAACAATTTGAAATGCCAATCGATCATCTTGATTTGGGGGGTCTTTGTGGGCTTTTTCTTCTGAGAGAGAGAAGACGGAAGCCATCTTGAAAAGGAGAGTTGCACGTTTTCTCTGATAAAGGAAAGACCTGTGCTGGGTCTTTTCACTCAACTTTTTCCACAGAAATGGGTGATTGGGTGACTTTCTCCCAATTTCAAGGAAAGCTGGAGTTTCAAATGAATCATGGTGCAGCCAGTTGGGGAAATCCTTTGAAGAGCTGAGCATTTCTTCAGGGCCAAAAATTCTTGTTGGCTGATGGCAGAATTTCTTGTGCTGCCAATTCTGCAGTTGCAAAGTCAATGTTGTAACTGTTCTTCTGATGATATTTTCCTGCTGATGAGTAATTTCTCGATTCATGGTGGACGGTTTGTGGTGAAAACTCAAAACACACCCTGTCGAACGCTAGTGACTAGTGTCGGTGTCGAGAGCAATTTCCATTGATGCATCATTCGAATTAGCATCAATTGGTGGTGAAACCAGATTCGGTCGAACGCTAGTGGCTAGTGTCGAGAGCAAAATCTGCTGATGCATTGTTCAAACGGCATCAATTGGTGACGAATGGTATTCGGTCGAACGATAGTGGCTGGTGAAAAAAGCTAATTTCACTGATGAACGTTAGGAATGGCATCGGTTGGCGAACCAGTTGTGTCGAACGTTAGTGTCGAAAGGGCTGAAAGGCCTAGCAATTCAATTCGAGTGTGACATGCGTCGATCACCAGAAAGTCGAAAAACTATCCAGTCCAGTCTATCCTTAACGTTGGAGACTGACCAGGCTTTTTTTTTTTTTTTTACAAAAATTTTTTTGCCTCGGCAATTACCACAACAATCAAGTCGTCGTGTTCTTTCACCGAGGCAGCATGTATCTTTTTGTGTTGAGATAAGACGCCGTCGCGATCGGCAGTAAAAAAGAAAACATGGTTTCAAATGCAAACCATCGGTGCAGAGAGATTGCGGTACAGTTTTAGAAACCCATGGTGGGTATTGTCAAGAAATGTGGCCAGAAAAATAAAAGAACAACACGAACCAGGTCAGGCGACGTGAAGATTCCAGCATGGCATAGTCCAGATGGTGACAGTTTGAGAGCAGGCTCGGTTGAATAGATAACACAACAACAAGTAATCAATTTGGTCACAAATTTATCAATTTCGGTAGGTACCTCAATTTTTAGTGCATGAAAACATGGAAAAAAAGAAGGAAAAGGCACAATTAGCATAATATCTCCAAGGAAACGAAATGGGGGCATGATCCAAGTAACCTATATACCTACCTAGGCCTACCTACAACCTAGTACCTACCTACTAGGGCGATAAACTGAGTTTTGGCTTTATGGCAGATAAAAAACTGGCCTCTGATAGGTTTAGCATGTCATGAGAAATTCCAAGTTTGTTCCAGAGAAACACGTAGTTGTTTAGGAAAGAAAACCTAGAGACATTTTTGGAAAGGGAAGGTGGGATAAATGAAACGAGGTCACTGGCCCTCGTCGACCCTGTGTTTTTGACCAGGGTGCAACACCATCCTGCCCATCCTCCCTCACCACGGACACATTTTCGAAAAATTGAAACACCCCTGAGCTTTCTCCTCTTAGCAAGGGATTCCCAGCCCAGCTCTTCCCTGAGCAATGTCACACTGGAGTGAAAGGAGAAGTCCCCAGAAACAAACCTCACTGCCCTGCGCTGGACAGCTTCAAGTGCATCAATGTGGCACTGAAGATGAGGATCCCAGGTCGTTGTTGAAAATTCCAAGATGGAGCGAACCAATGAGAAGTAGAGTATTTCCTTTACCTTTCTGGAGGCGTGGGAATAGTGTCGGATAAGAAATTTTAGTTGATTTGATGCCCGTTTTACCATCTGACTTATATGAGGTCCCCAGTTCAGGGCAGGATTGAAATGAATGCCAAGGTATTTGATATTGTCTGGGCGAGACAACACAGAGGGACCAATGAAATAATCTGAGATGGAAGGATGTGTAGATGAAGCAAATGACATGACAGATGTCTTTGCGATATTGATACTCATTTGATTCTCATCACACCATTTGACTATGGAATCTAGGTCATCCTGAAGGGCTTTGGAATCATCTGGAGACCTGATAACTCTGTAGAGGACTATATCATCTGCAAACAACCTGATGTTGGAGATGATATTATCTGCAATATCATTAATATAAATGAGAAAGAGGAGAGGGCCACACACTGAGCCTTGAGGAATGCCACTAGTGAGTGGGTGGGCCTCTGACAGATCGTTGCAAACGAGAACCTGGAACTGCCTGTCAGAGATAAAATTTGAGAGCCACAGGAAAAGATTTTCAGGAATTCTCAGCCTAGATAGCTTTGAGAGAAGAATAGGAATTGAGACTTTGTCAAATGCCTTAACCAGGTCAATGAAAATTGCATCAGACTGACTGGACTCTCCCAGAGCAGTGGCGACGTCATGCACAAAACTGGTCAGTTGGGATTCGCAAGAGAACTTGCTGCGGAAACCGTGCTGATGATGAGAGAAGAATTTTTGACCCTCGAGCAACCTATATAAATAGCCGGCTACCATCTTTTCCATAAGTTTAGCTGAAGAGCTGATAAGACTTATTGGTCGGAAGGAGGTTGTGGAAAGAGGCTGGCCACCTTTACCTAGTGGTATCACGATACTCATTTTCCAATCAGTTGGGATTACATTTTGGGCCAAGGATAAGTACTGAGAAGAGCACAAAAAGGAAAGTTTTTAGTTTGTCGCAGTGGTTTTTAAGGAATGCCATAGGTATGGAATCAATGACATTGAAAGTGGAGTTCTTTGATGTTTTGATCGCTTTAACCACCGCTTCCAGGGAAATCAAATCAGCATCACGGAGAAAAGCTTGAACTCGGTTGTGGGTGACAGTGGAGGCAGCAGGAATCTTTGGGTTGAGATAGCTCTTCAGAGCCAAAGCAAAACAGCTACTCGACCCAGCATTGGCACCAGAGGGACCTTGACTGGAAGTTTTGCTATTGTGGAACTTCCAAAACTGCTTTGATGTGATGACATCATTGATTGCAAGCTTCTGAACAAAACGTGCCTCAATGAAATTCAGATTGTTTTGGTAATCCTTTAAAGCAGCAGCATAAAGAGGGAACAGATTCTGGTTTGAGGAGCAGGAAGAAAAAAGGTTCAACATTTTGAAGTATTTTGGCGAAGACTGGCATTAAACCAAGGTGGGAAGGACAGATTTCTAATTTTAATTGGATCCCGCCTAGGAATAAAGTGATCAATGGTCAAAGTGCAAACTGTCTTGAATTCAGTCCAGAGCTGGTCAACTATGGGGTCAAGATTACAGAAGTCGAGCAGAGCAAAGTCAAGTAATCTATCGACAGCATCCCTGTCGTATTTGTCAAAAAGATATGTGCGGCCAAGGTCACTTTGGTGGGAAGGGAGAGGGGGAGGTGCACAACAATCAACCTGGAAACAGGCACTTATCATAAAGTGGTCGCTCATGCCTATAAAGGATTTAATTGAAATTGCTGTTGACTGTGGACAGTGAAAAATAAGATCAATAGCTGTTCCAACATTCGGCTCAAGCATGTCAGTGGGTCGAGTGACAATGTTCACAGCCTGACTCAGAGAAAACCTGTCACATAGGCGGCTGATGAACAATTGGTGCGATTCGTTGACTGAGGAACAATACGCTGCAGTCAACGGTCCGTGACTGAAAGCAGTTGCATGGCATCACATGCAATCAGGAATGACGATGACAGACCGTGACTGCCGAAACTGCTGTCACGGCATCCTCTTCCTGATATTGACGGTGGAAGAATCAGTCATCTTCAGTCCAATCTCCCTTGTCCAGGCCTACTCCCTCCCCTTCTCGGCGCGGTAGGTGGAGCGTCACCCCAGTAAACGCGAAGCACCACGCGGTGGCTTGTTTGGTAGGGCGCGAGGCAGGCCTAGATATAAGATGCCAAAGGGCGAGATCTTCTTCGAGCACCTACCTATCTAATTGGAGAATTGTCAAGTTGGTATGTTGTTATCTTATTTTGTTCAGAAAATTTTGACAGTTGTTTAATACAGAAGCAAAGTTTATTTTGAATGGGCATTCTTATCATTTCCATCTTCTTGAGCGAGCAGTCCAGCTTCCAACGAGCTCTAGTCATGGTGGACCCTTGGGTGAAAGTCTGATGTCTCTATGATGTTGCATTGAGAGTGAAAGGAAAGATAATCAGGGATCTTGCAAAACAGTGAAGCTCCAACAAAAAGAGGTTTCGGGGTATTGAGTTTTCTAACGTTATAGTGTCCAGTTGGGTATCCAGGTGTCCAGGTATCCATATTTTAGGGAATACCCAGTCACGAAAACTGCAACTTTATGAACTTGGTCACTGTGGAACCTGTTCTTTTTTGGGCTTCTTGCAATGATCATCACTGTCTCTGGCAACTTGTTGTAGGGCATTGGGGCTGTTTTGGGTTGGAAAAACAAGCAAATGGCTGCTGGCAGTGTTATGGGACTGCCAGCCTTACAGCCTGCTTGCTGGTGGTGCATAGGGGATTTTTGGAATTTGGCAGTTACCCTATCTTGCTGGTGCTGGGCTGGTGGGCAGTTACTCAATTAAGCAAGGAATGTGTTCGCTTCTAGGAGGTACTCGTACCTGTCTAGGTTTCTCCACACACACATACCTAGCCTTGTTAATTTCCCAGAAAAAATTGTTTCCTACGGGATACCTACCTATCTTTCCTTTGATTTGACAACTCAGGTTTTGGTTGTTGACATCTTTCTGGTGGCTAGGTATTGGTCCAGCCACAAGAAAGATGTCAACAGCCAAAAACTGAGTTGTCATCTGTCAAAGGAAAGATATCCCGTGGAAAAATGTTTTTCTGGAAATTGTTGCTCTGGGAATGCTTGCAGTTGCTTGAAATTATTGGGAATGCTTGCTTACCCAATAAATAGTATTGGATAAGCAAGCATTTCGCACAAAACGCAGGTACCAATACAAAAGGATCTGGTTGATTTGACTTCTAACACACTGCTTTCGTCAAGAGGAGAGTGTTCTCAGTTTAAAGTTTTCAAAACAAGAGCTGATTTCCAATTTCGACTCGTAATCTTGAATTATCTGCATTACATTGACGACGTGACATCAGCGACCGACAACTGCTGTCATCAGGTGCACTAGACACCGTCTGCTGGTAACAAGCAGCGACCAACACAGTCTGCTGAATCAGCGACCAATACCTGCCGGCTGCTGAATCAGTGACGGACACTAGATGCAGAGTCAGGCCAACATCGGCTCCTGAAAAGTGTCCCGATACCGGAATACCAGCTGCTGATTGCTGACGTAGCGGCCAACAGAAGTGTCATTAGACAATCAGATATCAGCGACTGACACCACAGGATGCCCGCTGTCCTAATATCAGTGAGAGACACTACCTATCACTGCTTCGGCGCCAAACAGCAGCGACTGCTGAATCAGCAAACCGACTCCGGCTGCTGAGTCAGCGATACCGACACCAGCTGCGGACCTCAATGAGCGAAACTGGCTGCTGACAGCAATGTCAGACACCAACTACTGAATCAGTGACTGAAACTGGCTGCAGAGTCAACGACCAACACCGGCTGTTTGGTAAATCAGCGACCGACACCCACTTCTGAATCAGCGACTGCCGACTGGCATCGGCTGCAGAATCAGCACCCACCATCGGCTGCTTAATCAGCGACCTTCACCCGTTGCTGAATCGGTGACCAATATCGCTGAATCGGTGATAAATATCACAGTTTGAAGTAGGTGTTGACTAGAAGAACAATCAGGTACAGGAATACTGTCCGTGACCACTGGAAGTTAATCTCCTAAGAATGTCCATTCCGTAACTACACACAACGGAAGATAGATGCTGCTTCAGCTTCAAAGATCCATTGTTCCATCCAAACTAGCAGCTTGGTACCTACTCGTGGAGATCACCTCATCAAATTTGTTAGCCTTATAGGCTTGATATGGAATAGTTCTCCTTTTTAGTGTGTAGGCTGCCAAAACAAACTGCAACATAGGCTGTCAATCAAAATGAAAGTTCTGGTTCTTCCAAATTAGCAAATAATGAGATCTTTTGCTGCCTCAAAACCTTGCCAGAGGTAAACAACAACCTCCACCCAAATGAAAAGCAATCTGGCTTCCGGTGTCATGATTGCTCAAAGAACCAATAGGTAGGTACCTGTTGATCCATAACAAGTGGTCCTAAGCTATTCCCAACCTCTCCCACCTATGTGGAAAAACGAAAAGATAGTGGTGTTGAAAGAAATAGAGAGGAGAGCTACATAACAAGAAAAGCATGTAGGCCTAATATGACGTGTGAACGCTACAGCTGGCTGCCGACACCGGCTGCTGACACCGACGGCATCGGCTGCTGACATCGACCGACACTGGCTGTTGAATAAGCTGCTTACAGACCCGGCTTCTGAATCAGTGACCGACACAAGCTGCTGGCAGCGTTAGCCGTTGTCGGTCGCTGGCAGCGACCGACAACGGCTAACGACAACTACCGACATGGCCGATCAAAGAATCAATGCATAAAGGGTTTCCCCATATTAGAAGCAGACGCTCAAATCTAAGCCTGTGCTGATGCTCCATTTGGTTGATTTTCATATTCCCTTAGAAAATGGATGCAGCATTGTTCCAAATACTATAGCCTATGACACCAGGACTTAGGCAATGCAAAGCACCCTATGTGAAATGGATTCTTTATACACTAATTACAAGAGGAAATGGTTACTTGAGGTGAGTAGGAGGTACCACCTGCTTTATTCCATGATTACCAGAGAAAGACGACTATGTACCTACTTTATTCTATGATTTCCAGACGAGACAATGATTTTACTGTTCTCGGATTTCCAGTGTGTGTGGAACTGGAACAACAAAGAGAAAAGGCTGCATTCTGATCATTTTCCTGCTGTTGCATGGAGTAAGTTCCTCATTACTTTTTCCAACTCTTTATCCTTGCTGCCACTAATAATTTGTTATGACCGGCAATATTCCATGTTCCTGCCTGTGTTCTTTTCAAATTTTTTGAATAAAAATGGCTTGGCCCAAAAAAAAAAAAAAAGCAAAATAATTGGTCTATCGAGTGACAAGAAGGTAGGCACCTGCATCGGGTCATTTTCAGAAAATTGTTCGACTTCCTATTTGAATTCGATACATATTCCAGTTTTTCGGGCTAGTAGGTATTCGACTCGATTCGATTTCAATTTTCTACGTCCTCTATTCGATATTTGATTCGAGGCAAAAAACCACTGATCGCAGAGCCCTGTGGCCCTGTCTGTTGCCTGTCAAACCTGAATTTGAAGCCAGTTCATGCTCTGACATCTCGATTGAACAGTGACGCGGAGCAGCATGTGAGCAAAGCAAATTTATGCGGGATGTCACAAAGTGATGGCTGTGGAACTTGCATGCAACGTGCGTGAGGCCTTTTTGCTATCCGGTACACTCCTACTACCTAGACCTACCTTACCCTAGATACCTACACCTAGTAGGCAGGTACCTAGAATCTACATAATATGGTACCTACATAAAATGGGAGAAAAATGTTCAACTTGGCACCGCAGAAATCCTCCCATGAATCTCATAACACTACCACTCAAACATTATTTTTTCATTCAAAAGTTGTATTGATAATCATGATTTGAAAATTATATGGAAAATGGTGCAAATAAATTTGTGCACTCCGCAGAAAAGTACTGTTGGCATGTACCCCTATTCTGGGATTCGAGGAGGATTCGGATTCGAGCCCATTTGGATTCGAGTGGATTCGGATTCGAGAATTTTTTTGGGATTCGGATTCGGGTTCGATTTTCCACCGGGATTCGGATTCGGCTCGGATTCGAGCTTCTGGAAAGAGGAGAGATTCGGATTCGAGATTTTTGGATTCGAAAGGATTCGCACATCCCTAGGCCCGACTGTGATATGGAGAAATCAATGTTTGCCTACAATCATTGATCATTGATGAGTGGATTAGCACTTAGTGCTTCAGTCAATTTGTGTGAAAGATAACCCTTCAGTTGAAGGTATACTTTGTCTTTGAACTCACCAAGAGTCAAAAGGGTGTTGTGAGAGATCAATGAACCAGGACAGCCCAATTCAAATTGTAACTAACAATCAATCCCTGGTGAAGTGTCATTCCTTTGGGAGTAATGATGTTGTGTGACGGACAAATTCAGTGGAGACGTGTGAAGCTGGGAGGAGTGATTGAAGAAAGACACCAAATACTGGAGTTCAGAATTAATGTGTATTGATGATCAATTGATCAATTACCTATCTGTTCATATTCTTTGGATAGGATGTCTTGTTACATTTCATGACAAGTGTAATTGAAGTGTTTATTATTTGTTTATCCTTTATTAAAAACAGGAACCTTGCCATTTGGATGGTGATTTGTGCAAATTAGATAGGTATCCATCTCAGATTAGTGGTATTTGACTTCTGGCCAATTGTGGATGCACTTACGAGATGCATTACAAAAGTCTTTGACGTTTCCTTCTTGAAGCAAAACTACATGAGATAAACCTTTGAAACTTTGTCACTTTGTAATCTGATGCTTTTGCTGTAAATGTGCCAAATTTCAGCAAGTTTGCACTGTTTGTTTCGTTTTGGCCCACATTTCTGTGGAGGTTGTTGTGGGCACTGGGTGAAATTGATGAATTTTTTCAATTGTCGAGCAAAAACGGTCAATTTTCGCACAATGAAGCATGAAAAGCCCGATGCAATTTCACCACAATTCCAGGGTGTCTTCAGTGATTATATCCTGTCTAAAAATGGTGTCAGAATTTGGGTCCTTCCACTAAACGGAGGTCGGGAGGCTGCCAAAGATGTCGAACGCTCATTCTGACCTCGGAAACTGCTGCTGCAGGTCAGAATGAGCGTTCGACATCTTTGGCAGCCTCCCGACCTCCGTTTAGTGGAAGGACCCAAATTCTGACACCATTTTTAGACAGGATATAATCACTGAAGACACCCTGGAATTGTGGTGAAATTGCATCGGGCTTTTCATGCTTCATTGTGCGAAAATTGACCGTTTTTGCTCGACAATTGAAAAAATTCATCAATTTCACCCAGTGCCCACAACAACCTCCACAGAAATGTGGGCCAAAAGGAAACAAACAGTGCAAACTTGCTGAAATTTGGCACATTTACAGCAAAAACATCAGATTACAAAGTGACAAAGTTTCAAAGGTTTATCTCATGTAGGTAGTTTTGCTTCAAGAAGGAAACGTCAAAGACTTTTGTAATGCACCTCGTAGGTAGTGTGGTGCATTATCTACCTGAATTGAGGTCCATATCGACAACTGAAGAAGAGAGAAGAGAAGACAAAGTTGCAGGTCCTGAGTAAGTCCTAGTCACGCTACAGGGTGGGTGGATGGGTATAACGAATACAGGAAGAAAAAATTCCACACACGAAATCAAATTGGGCCAGCAAAATGCAATGGAGCAGGGAAACAATACAATTTTGCAAAAACTTGACTTCGCAAAATAGAAATATAAGTTTTTCACTTTCAACCTTGTTGAATTTGGCACTTTTTTCTACTTGGATACAGGGTTGCTTGATTTAAATCAAATGATTTAAATCATTAATTGATTTAATCACGATTTAAATCAAGGAGTCCGATTTAAATCAAATGATTTAAATCATTTGATTTAAATCAGATTTTTTTGCCTCCGATTTAAATCGATTTTTATAAATTTTTCTTTCGTTTAAAATTAAAATTCCATGGTTTAGTGACATCTGAATTTATGAATTATTGCATGACAGTGCATAATGGTGAAGCTTTCTGAATGACAGGCTGAGATCTTTTGCTTTGGATTTCGTTTAAAATCGGGATTTTTTATCCGGTTTAATGGTGTGACATTTTTGATTGCTGCCAAAACGGAGATCAATTCGCCTTGGACAAATTTTAGGGAGCTAAGTGAAAACAGGGAAATTAAAAATATTGTTGAACAACAATGAGTTTTAAATGGAAAATCGCAGGTGTAGAAATTAAGGTTTCTGTCACTTGGTAGCTCCCTTTAATTTGTCCATGGCAAATTATGCCAAAACTTAAAATAGGTACCTATCAGCTTAAAATGCTTGTGCTGCATTGGGGAAATTTGCCAAATAGTGATTGGGCTGTGAGTGCTTCTCTCCATAAATTAGGGTAAGATGGGGTAATGGTGAAAACAGGGTAACGGGAAACGATGTTTGGATTTTTCAAATCCTGCTTGTTATGAAGTATCCATTATGGTTTATGGAGAAACAATCATGTTTTCTTCTCTCACAAAAAAATGTAGCTCTTGTCAGTCAGGATTGTTCTTGCATTTGAATCACAACTAAAAGCTGCATAAAAAAACTGTCCGACAGTTTTTCGATGTTCTCAAATATGCCTGGAAACAGCACTTCAACGGTTAGTAAACAGCTTATTATTTGGATTTAGACTTGAGAGGAACCATATTTTGATTTGGAGATTGCCAAACAACTTCACATGTCATGTGACAATTTTTATTTTGCCATTCACTATTACCCCGCATTTTAGTGACATGGGGTAAATGAAAATGAGAATGGTGGGGTAAATGTAAATTTCTGTTTTTTTGTTTGTTTTTTTCTGGCGATAAAGACACTGCTCCGTTAAAATCCAAAGAAATCTTTTCGTTAATATGCACTTTACATCTGTAAAATTTTCTATTTAGGTTCTTACTTGGCTAAAACTGTTGTCTGTAATCACCTTTGGCTCCCAAAAACTAACAGTCTCATTATTCTAGAAATTGTGGTTTTTGTGATACTAGTGTCTTGGTATTTGTGGTCACACAAGGCATGAGTTTCATCAATATTATTTTACATTGCATTTAACCAACTGAAGGATGTTATTTGTGTTTGTTATAAGTATTCAATTCCTTTTACCCCTCTTTTTTAGAACTCGCTGAGTTCTATTCATTTTCCATTACCCCTATTTTGTAAAAACTGCTGGATTTTCTTGATTTTTGGATATGAGACAGATGAGTCCTTCATAAATTGTTTTACATTGCATTTATCCAACTGAAGGATGTTATTTGTGTTTGGAAAAAATGCTTTTCTATCCAGGTTCAAGAGTTAGTATTCATTTCCTTTTGCCCCGCTTTATTAGCACTCGCTGAGTTCTATTCATTTTCCATTACCCCACTTTTGTAAAAACTGATGGATTGACTTGATTTTTGGATATGAGACCGATAAAGACATGACATTTACATTTACCCCTTGTGAATCATGATTGCTTTGCTGGGATTATAAATATGCATTCACCATTACCCCATTTTTGGGGTAATGGTAAAAATGTTTGGGGGTAATGGTAAATGACCTCTGAAGCACTGAAAAATAAATATTCATTAAAATGCTTTTGCAGGTCACCAGAAGAAGGCCCAACATGTCCTGAGGGGGTGTAGTTTCCATCAAAATCGTTTTTTGTTTGGCTGTATCCAGTGACCTCATCCAAACATGTTAAATTCATTTACGATTACCCCATCTTACCCTATATACCTATTTGATATTTGGATTGATATTTTTGTGCAGCGTGGTTGCGGGCATAGTCGTGTCAAATTAAGGCTGGGCATTATTTACAGATCCCCTGCTGTTTATGCTGGGGGCTTCTGCATAGAATTAAACAATATTTTATCACAAACACGTGATTCGGCTATCCATTGCATAGTAATGGGCGATGTTAACATAGATCTGTTGAGACCATCATCCATACGTGATCATTATCTTCATGTCCTGACTGAAAACAACTTTTCTAACACAATCTTGCAACCGACCAGAGTGGCTGCTAACCCCTTTAATAACAATTTGCAATCCAACACTTTGATAGACCATGTGCTGGTAAACAATGAATTACTGGAAATGAGACATCTCGGAATCAGCTCTGGGACACTAGAAGTTGACATTTCGGACCACAAAGGGATCTTCTTGTCTTTTTTTGACACTACTTCTCAATTAACAGGAGCTCAACCCTCCTTTCGCTTGCAAGATAGGATAGATTTCGAAAAGTTTAGGATACTTGCTTCAGAAATGTCCTTTCATGAAGCTTTTGATTTGTCAAATCCTAATGATATTTCTCAGTTTGTTAATCATAAATTGTCATCTGTCCTTGATTCTTGTAAAACAAAATATTGTGCTCGTAATCGATATAGAATCAGCAAACAACCATGGATGAATGTTGAGATCCTTCACGAAATCCGGCTGAAGGATAGATTATATGTGCTATCCAAGAATACCCCAATGCCCATTTATCCGTATAAATACTGAAATAAAAACTTGTTAAATTCAAAATTAAACATTGTAAATCCGTGTACTTCAGGGAAAATTTGGGTAGGGTCAGTGGAGATAGTAAGAAAACATGGAAGTTACTTAATGCAGCACTAGGTAACCATCCCGTGCATTATCCATTGCCTTGTATTGTTAGAACGTTGGACACTGAAGGTTCTGTCCAAGAAGTCACAATTGGGTCAAGCATGGCAGACTCCTTCAATGAGTATTTTATCAATGTGGGATCATCACTGGTGCAGAATAGGGGAGTTGAAACTCCTCCTGTGCAGACTTATATCGGCAGTTCGATATATCCAAGTCCGACTAATAAATCTGAGATCAGTGCCGTTGTGTCCAATTTGAAAAGTAGCACAGCTTGTCATGATGATGGGGTTACATCCATTATTTTGAAAATGTAATTGAAAAATGTATGTGATGTTCTTGTGCATCTAGTTAATTGTGTTTTTTCAACTGGTTCTTTTCCATGTACACTAAAATTGACAAAAATTATACCTATTTATAAAGGTGGTAAGATGATATCACCAATTATCGCCCAATTGCTATTGTGCCAACTCTCAGTAAGGTTGTAGAAAAAGCACTTTATTCACGCATTTTGAAGTTCCTGGATTTGCATTCGGTCCTCAGTAGTAATCAGTTTGGATTCCGTCAGGGTCGTGGTACAAATCTCCTGATGCTACAGAAGACTGCCTACATATCCAGGGCTTTTGATCGTGGTGAGCTTGTATGTGCTCTGGCATTAGACCTTTCTAAGGCCTTTGACTTGGTTGATCATGGCATTTTACTGGAGAAGCTTGGGGCCATTGGTTTGAGAGGAAAATGCATGGAGATTTTAGCTTCTTTCTTGACTGGCCGACATCAACATGTACAAATTGGGGATGCGAGATCAATAGTGAAGGAAATTAAAAAAGGGGTTCCCCAAGGGTCAGTCCTGGGACCACTCTTATTCCTAATTTATATTAATGATGTCCTTTCAATTCCGCTAAATGGGACTTTGTATGCCTTTGCTGATGACTTAGTCATCCTCAACAAAAATAGTGATATTGAGACATTGAAGCATCAGGCATATGCCGACTTAACCTTGGTATTGAAATGGATCTGTTCCCACAAGCTTGTATTAAATTTGACCAAAACAAATTTTGCAATATTCTTTGGGCAAATTGATATAAGCTTAGTTCATGACACCCAATACCTAGAAGTGGACAATAACATCCTGAGATGTGTGGATTCGTATAAGTTCCTTGGGATCATTTTTGATGATAAACTTCGTTTGGATGTCTATCTTAGCAAATTACTAAAGAAGTTAAGTGCCTTGATTTTTGTCTTTGTTAAATTGAAACCTATTTTGCCTGTACATCACCTCCGTGCACTTTATTTTGCTATGGTTCATTCTAGAATAGTGTATGGGATTGAGTCTTGGGAGACAGCTACTTTTGCATTGTTAAATAAGATTTACTTATAACAGAAATCCATAGTTCGGGTCATATTAGGTTGTGATCGGCGTACTCATGCTGGTCCCCTGTTTCAATTCCTAAAAATTTTACCTTTGTACAATCAAATGTGTTATTCAACTTGTTTAGTAACGCACAGCCTATTCTACCAATATTCTACCATTTTGAATATAGACATCAACAAAGTACGTCATGATGGGGCAACTACAAGGGCCAAAGTTAACCCGACCATTGAGGGAATTAGATATTCCAATAGACATGGCAAAAAATCCTTTAACGCTCGTGCAATAAAGATATGGAACTCTTTGCCACTGCACATTCGTGTAATCAGTAGG
Source organism: Sinentomon sp. SZTP_YWyxl (assembly GCA_030068105.1). Lineage (NCBI taxonomy): Eukaryota > Metazoa > Arthropoda > Protura > Sinentomata > Sinentomidae > Sinentomon > Sinentomon sp. SZTP_YWyxl. Next base: position 5,884 of record JASGXE010005726.1, on the reverse strand, counting down.
CCAAACATATTTAAGAGGCAGATAGTGTTTTTTTGGGGAGATGTCACCGACAATTGCCAAGGAACTGTTAACATAACACTTTATCTCTTATGTGGCCTGCTTCCCCAAAAAGCAAAACATTGTTAATCCAGGCCAGACAATTTTCTGATATAGTTGTTAAAATAAATCAGAAAAATTACGTTTCACCCCGATCACTATCCGGCGAAAGCTGTTATGATCGGGGGAACAAAGCAGGGCTTGCTCTGTTCCCAGTATGTCAGCCTAGGTGTTGTTAGGTGTACTTAGTATGTCAATTCTAAAACGGAATTGATATGCCTTACCTGCCAAGTATACTCGTAGTATGTATAAAACTTGTGATTGCTAATATTTCTCTTTTTTTCTTCTTCCAAACTTGTGGTTGTGCTGCTTTTGCAACACTTACCCATGATTTTACCTAGGGACTGAAATTACCAACATGGTTATGCATTTTTGCTATTACCTGGTGTTTCCGTGGTGCTTTCTATGCACTTTGCTGCTTGCTGGCTCAATTTCACCAACTGATCATTATGGGTGGCGCTGCTTGGGCTATGTGCAACCGTAAGTTTGGTTCTTTGTACGTTATCATTTTTGTGTGGAGTTGCTTTTCCTTGGAAAAATAAAATGTGAATTTTTATGCTTTGTGAATGTCAAAATGGAATTGGAAATACCCACTGATCAATATTTTTGTAATAATATTTGGAAAATTACTTGAAATTGATGACAAAATGACACCAATAAAACATTGAGGAATAAAAAAAAATAAAAATAAATGTAGAAAAAAAATGTTTAGAAAAAAAAAATTATGATCAATATTTGCATTTTTTTTCGATAAGATATTCCACTCAAAATTGACAGAAGAATGAAAGCAGGGATTTGTGAAATGGAAGTCAAATTTACCAAAAGATGTTATTTGGTAACTGTCCTTGCCTCACTGGTCAGTCATCAGTCACCCTTCTCCAGCTAGAGATGTATGAGGCTTCCGAGAGGGACGACCCAGCATGTCTTTGGACTACTTGCTACCTTTGTGCAGATAACCTTGCAATTAGTACGTTCAATATGAGATTGAAAATGTTGTCAACTGTTGGTTCCTCAGGTGTAGTCCAGTGTTACGCACTTCAACCTGTCGGCTTGCAGCGTAATTTTGTGGTCAGCAAATTCCCGCAGTCGATTGCGCATCTGTAATTGAGTTCCTCACTTCCAACCGTCGGTTCCGCGCCTGTAATCTAGAGTTCCCCACTTCCAACTGTTGATTCCACACTACTTTCCGCATGTTCCGCACACGTTTGCAGATGTTCCGCACTTCCAAGTGTCGGTTCAGCACCTGTTATATCGAGTTCCGCACTTCCAATGGCCGGTTCCACACCTGTAATCTTGAGTTCCGCATTTCCAACTGTCAGTTACTGCCTGTTTCCAGATGTTCTACACTTCCAACTGTCGGTTCCACTCCTGTAATCTGGGGTTCCGCACTTTCAAGTTTCAACTGTAAGTTCCGCACCTGAAATCTTGAGTTTCGTACTTTCAACTGTCGGTTTCGCACCTGTTGCCAGATGCTCTCTTGGTTCGGAACTCACAGGTGCAACTGTCAGTTCCACTCCTATAATCTTAAGTTAGTTCCACACCTATAATCTAAGTTCTGCACTTCCAACTGTCGGTACCGCATCTGTAATCTTGATTTCTGACACTTACAGCTATGAGTTCCCCATCTGTTTCCAGATGTTCCACACTTGGTTCCGCACCTGTAATCATGATTTCCGCACTTGCAACTAGCGGTTCTGCACCTGCAGTCTTGAGTTCCGAACTTCCAAATGTCGATACCACCCCTGTAATCTTGAGTTCTGCTCAAACAGCTGATGGTTCCATACCTATTTCCAGATGTTCCGCACTATTAACTGCCGGTTCCGCACCTGTAATCTTGCGTTCAGCAATTCCAACTGTCCTGCACCTGTTTCCAGATATCCACACTTGCAACCATCGCTTCCGCACTTGCATCTGTCACTTCCACACCTGTAATCATTAGTTTCGCACTTCCAACTCTCCAACTGTCGGTACGCAGAAATCTTGATTTCCGCAGTTACGTGGGTTCCCCACCTGCTTCCAGATTTTCCGCACTTCGAACTGTCGGTTCCCCACCTGTAATCTTGATTTATGCTCTTGCAGCTGTGGGTTCCGCACGTGTTTCCAGATGTTCTGAACTTTCAACTGCAGGTTCCACACCTTTAATCTTGAGTTCCGCACTTCCCAGTATCGATTCACACCTGTTTCCAGGTGTTCCGCACTTCCAACTGTCTATTCTGCAGCTGTTTCCAGATATTTTGCACTTGCAACGGTCGGTTTTGCACTTCCAACCAACTCTTGCAATGTCGCGTTGGTAAGCCTGGAAAGTTCCAGGATCTGCAGTTCTGCATTTTACCTGCCACCTGATTGGTAGGTAGGTAGGTAAGTAGGCTAGCTAAAATATAAGCTAGGGCTACGAAAAAAATTTGATTTAAATCATGATTTAAATCGATTTTTTCGATTTAAATCATGATTTTTTTTAGCCTCGATAAAAATCCGATTAAAATCAAAAAAATCCGATTTAAATCAAAAAAATCGATTTTTTTGATTTTTTCAAATCAATCAAAAAAATCAGCATCCCTGCTTGGATAGCGGGGCCACCAGTATTATGGAAAAACCATGTATGTGGTCTCATTTTGTGCGGGGACATTCTCCATCGGCATTTTTCCCACTGGAGAATGGCTCCGAACAACTCACTGCTGCGTCAATTCGATAGCGAAAAATCGTTCCGATTCACTTTATCGCCATTTCTTTGTTCCCGCAAATGCAAATCGGAAACATATCGGTATACCTGACGGTTACAGTTCGGAATACCTGCTACCGCCGCCTCCGCCGCCTCATTTTTTCGACCCGCCGCCTCGGTTCTTTATCCGCCGCCTCCTGAATATGAGCAAATGAGGCGGCGGAGGCAACGGAGATGGCGGAGGCCGATTTCTTGATTTTTCTATTCATTTGTGTTTGGGTTTGGTCAGGTTAGGTTAGGTTAGGTCAGTAGGTCAGTTTAACTTGGATTTCGTGAATATTTTGCGACATTAGCGCCATTTGATCTTAAAGTTTTTCAAACCAAAGTATAACTTCCCCAGACGGCAGTTGTTTTCGACGTGAACCGCTGGTTCAGCACTGCTGATTCTTCAGACATTGTGATGGTATATTGGCTTCATGGTACCATCGTGGTCTATGCATTTCACTTGCATCGCATGAGATGGGATTCTTGACCGTGTGACTGGGATCTGATCTTCATCCCTGTGACTGGGATCTGATCTTCGTCACAGAACTGCCTGATCCATTATTCCACCTGCCTGACCTGCCCCACCCGTGGGCAGTGGAAAAACAGCTCGGCGATGTTCTCAAACCAGCAGGTTCGGCGATGGAAACAACTTCCGTCTGCAGTGAAAAGGCGTGAACGGAAAGGTACACTTCGGAACGCAACAGGCCGGCTGGATACGCGATTCACTGACAAAATCAGCATCCACCCAAACTATAGGAACTCGAAAACCAGCACCCCAAGAAGTTGAGGACAAGAAGTGCAAGAAGTTCAAATGTTTGGTTTGGTACCTTTACGTTAAACAACAAAATGCCTGTGAATTGGGGTTTGGATTGCCAGTTATGGTATGGTTCATTTGGTTGCCCATTTTGGGTGGTTTTGGTTGTCCACTGTCAGCTTGCTGTTTGTCCACTGCCTCCGCCGTCTCCGGTGCCTCATTTGCTCATATTTTGGAGGCGGCGGGAAAAGGAACAGAGGCGGCTGGTCGTAAAAATGAGGCGGCGGTCGGCAGGTATTCCGAACTGTTACCTACCTGACCACATATGGATTCGGCAATTTCACGGACGTACGAGTATATGGTATACCTTATTCGCTGTTAAAGCAAACCAAACCGAACTGACCTCCTCCGACCTTTGCCAAAAAGGATTAGATCAATGTGGTTGGTTTGGTTGGTGCAGCAGGCGCGGAGAGGTTTGGTCAGGTTATGGTTTGCTTTAATTACGAACAAGGTACACCATACGTCCGTGAAATTGCCGAATCCACATGCAAAAAAACCGAATCATGCAAAATCCTGCAAAAATTGCCGAAGCCTGCAAATCCTTGATCGTTTCCATGGGAAGCACAGTCCGCTTTCCTGAAATGCAATTGGGTTCCGACAGACCCTTTTGGTCCCATGTTGACGAGGGCCCACTATTGACAATGAATTCAACCCGTTCGATCGAAAAATCAATGTGGGTGCCATCTTGAGTTCGACACAACACAACTCATGAAGGAGATTCTGCTCCGAATTAAAAGACAAGATCCAAAATGGATCACTGGATGAGATTGTCAAATGAGAGACCCAGGGCATCACCTTCTGTTTCAGATTCTCCATGGATAACGGATAACAGAAGGCCCAATGATGTAGGTATACCCATGGTGAAACATTGTTTCTTTGAGCTGTCAGCTCCAGATAGGTACCCTTAGGCCTAAATGATATCAATTTTACCAGCAACAAATCTTTTGCCGCGGGTTTTTTGAATGCCTCAACCACGAAAGAGATCTTCGTCTGTTGGGACTGCAGAGGAGGAATCTAATGACGATCCCATAACTGAACAGCCAGCTGTTAAACGTAAAAAGAAGTCTGATCCGATCGAAATTTGTCAACAGATTTATATGTTGTTTCCAATCCCATAGATCTTTTGAAAATCCAGCAGAAAATAAAGACAGATGAATTTGAATCGGTGGAACAGCTGGCTGAGGATGTTCTTCTGTTGGTCAACAATGCAAAGGCATTTCACAAGAAAACAAGTCAGGAGCATGCAGATGCAAGTGAGCTGAGGGAACTGTTTGAGGAATGCAGAAATAAGCTGCTCGAATGGTTGTAAGATTATAATTCCGGGTATTCTATACCTATCGTTGCTGAGTCCAGAGGGGCAGCAGCAAGTGCAAATATGTGCCGCTGGAAATTGCGGGTTTTTGTTTGTTGGGTTCCGCGTCTGGCGGGGGTTTCTGATATTTTTTGTTTCAAGATTTTAAACAAGCACTTTTCTTTTCTGGGGAACCTTGGATTCCACAAATGCTGTGTCCCATCACAAAAATCCACTTTCCTTTTTTTGGACACTTTTTCAGTGAATTGCGGGAAAACTGATCATCGTGGGGGATCCAAACCTGGCGACAGTGCTTAAATTGAGCCGGCTCCCTCCGACTCTCAGAGCCGGCCGTCCCTCGAGGCGCCGGCTCGCAGAGCCGGCTGCCCTTTTTCTGGGGAGAGGTGGAAGCCCTTTCAATGGGAGCTGGCCGCAGCCGGCGCGGTTTTTTTTTTTTTTTTTTTCCGCGCGGCCCTTTTTCACAATTTATTGCTGAAAATTTCTGATTTTTTTTTTTTGAAAAAAAAATCAAATTTTTTTGTCCAAATGAACGCGTCATGGACTTTTTGCCAATTTGCCTTTGCACATGATGACTCTGTTCTTGATTGGATGAGGAAGGGATGAACAATGCACAAAGCAGACACTGCTGCGGTGATGCCAAACGGCGACGAGACCGCACGCTGTGAATCAGAGAGGGCCAGAAGCGCAGCATATCATGGAGGTTGGAGATGAAAAGAGGAGTGGACCACCGTGGAACGGGCAGGGCAAGGCACCCTCGTGCCTTCGTTCGGGCAGCACCGCAGCGGGCACAGATTGACAACGGCCAACGGAGACGGGACGAGGCTGAGGAGTGGCTGAGGCTGCCTGGCGTGGGAGGAAGAAATGACATTTGGTTTGCAACAGTTTTTTCTTTTTTTTCGGGGTGTTGGTTGAAGGTTGGTTGGTCAATGGCCTTGTGGAAACCTCCCTCTCCCAGCCC
>JASGXE010005725.1:0-26723 GCA_030068105.1 Sinentomon sp. SZTP_YWyxl | reverse complement strand
TTTTTGGGGGGGTGAAAACAATAACACCCAGAATGCCTTTTTACAAACAATCCAACAATTCCGAGCTGCTGTTGGTCAAAATTCCAAAATTCGAAATTCTGAATTACAAGGACCGTGTCAAATCTTTTAGGAGTGCCACCGGTTTTGTATGAATTTCTCGCAGTTGTGGTTAGACTTCCAAACTTCCAATTGCTGCACCACAATCATCTTTTTCACAACACTACCCGCCCAGATAAAGCAATGAAATACATAGGAACTTTCCGCACAGTTTAAGTCTTAAACTGTGCGGAAAGTGTGTTAGGAAATCTGAACATTTAAGACATTTTCACTTGGTATGAGGTATCGGAACATTCCCAGTGCAAGGGGCACTGCCTTCTAAAATTTTATTGACATTGGGTCATTTGTTCCCAGATCCTTCTAATGCCTTCAAGTTTGTCAGTTTGTTGTTTTCAAAAAATGACATGGTTCACACATGGGCTGAGCATATTTTTGTGTTTGGGATCAGCCTGTTTTGTGGCAGTGTCAAGTTGGAGCATGTTTCGTCAGAAATATGGCAAAGTGGGTTCCTTGGCATGTCAACATGCCATGCTGTGTCACACCGCAAAGCTCTGTCCATGTTCCTTTACATAAGTACCTTCCTTTGCAGTTTCAATTTCTTTTTCAATTTTTTAAACTGAATTCTTTCCAAATTGCCCTATTTGCCCTTTTGAATATTCCGACTATTTTCAGGCATGTTTGAAGTTTTACGGAAGCGGAGAGTTTGAAAAGGATGATGATGGGACTGACAAATACTGTCGCTGGTGCGGCCAAGGTGGTGAACTATTCCTCTGCAGTGATTGCACAAATGGGTTCTGCAAGGTTTGTGCATAGTTTAAGGCTCAATAGTTGCTGGTCCTAGATGATTGGAATTTGCATTGTCTTTTTCTGCTGCATTGATATTGCCTCATGAATGGGGAATCGTGAGTTATAGAAACTACATTTTGACATAATTGGGGTGAGTCAAAAGTATGCAGCGATTGGAGCATGCGCATGGTAAATGGGAATGCAGCAATTTCTCATGTGCAAAACCCACTCAAAGTTGATTCAAGGAACGGGCTGCACATCCACCTTCTTTGTTAAACAGTCAGAATGGGTGGAATCCTATTTCAGAAAAAGCATTTTTTTAAGAATAGTGCACTGGTCTACACTGTGGATTTCTCTAACATTTCCACATTTTGTTTTGTCCAATTCTTGAAGGTTCGTTAAACATTTTGCAATCAACAAAGACAATAAAAGGAATAGCTTCCTGCCAGAATGCCATTCCAAGTTCTTTGCTCCAATATTGCTCCGTCTCGCGATTCAGGACATTCCCGTCGTCGAGAGATCCATTCACGCCGTTTTTACTTCCCTTCTCCACCTGTTTGCACTGCAAATTTTGGCATGACTGCTTCTCTGCCTTTTTTGCCGCACAATCCCTTTGCCACTACAACAGAGCAGATCGAATTGGTTGCATTTAGGATTCAGCACAGGAAGACAGAGATTCATACTTCTCTCCAGTAGGTACCTGGGTGGAGACTGAATTTTTTTCACCTCTGGGCCTGAATTATTGTTTTGAGTTGTGTCCTACTCACGACAAGTTGTTTAGCTCAGCGTTATTTGTGATGGGTGTCTGAAAAATCTCCTGCAATGGACAAATTGGCCAACCAACTTCGAAAACTCTCCTGCAATGAGCAAATTGGCCAACCAACTTGTCCGGCAGAAAAAGACATTTCTCCCACCGTCTGCATGTCACATCTGCAACAATAAATTAGGTGAGTAGGGAGATTGGTGCCAGATAAGGGAATGGATGCTTTGTGCCTTTCGTTAAATTAAAGCTAGCAAGCCTGACCCAACTTGCCGATCCACACGCTTATTGTCAGCCTACGGCTTCTTGTCTACCCGCGACTTTGTTTCTGCCTATTTGAACTACAAACATTTCACGAAATTGGCTACTCCAATATGGCCAAGGATTTGGCATTGCAACTACACTTTTATGCTTTGCTTGTTGAAAAATTTGACAAAAAAGGCAACAGTTTACTACGGCTTCTTGTCTACCCGCGACTTTGTTTCTGCCTATTTGAACTACAAACATTTCACGAAATTGGCTACTCCAATATGGCCAAGGATTTGGCATTGCAACTACACTTTTATGCTTTGCTTGTTGAAAAATTTGACAAAAAAGGCAACAGTTTACTTGTCGTAAAATTTGGCAAAAATTGACTATTTAACAGTGGGTGCCTACCTATCATTTTTTTTTCATTTATACCTAATTGTGTGATCCAGTTCGATATTTGTTGACGTAGATATTTATTTATTTTATCCATTTTATGATATTTGCAGGGATGCATCAAGCGGAACTTGGGTAAATCTGAAGCGAAAGCAATCGATGAAGCCGACGATTGGACATGCTATATCTGTGATACAAAGCCCATCCGGAAGTTGAGGTCCATCTGCTGGGCAGCTCAACAGCTTCAGTCAAAGGAGAGCCAGTAAGTTAAAAGAAAAACCCATTTTTTTTTTTTTTTTACATTTTTTTTTACGGGATTTACAACATGCAGTTTGCGGGATTTTACAACATGCAGTTTTGCATTGGTCTGCAGGCCATTTGCTTAATTTCTTGGAATTTTAAACCATTTTCGCAGATTGTTATTTTGTCACGTTATATTCGTGAGATTTGTTCCCGAACCTCGAGGGTACCAACACATATCTCCCTATTTTTCAAACTTTATTTCATTTGTTAAGTGCAAAGGAAAATCCTTAAAGCTTGATGTTGGCAGATCAATAATGGCCTGAAAAAGGTATAAATTCCAGTAATTTACAATAGAACACGATTTCATCCCCTTCTGGAACTGATTCTAAAAGATAATTGTGGAACCAGTTTTGGTACTTATACCTGTCTTACTTCGGTAGAAAGACCGAACAATGGTAAAATTTACATAGAAAGTACATACTGCATAAAAATTACGGCATGACTTGCAACATTGTGGAATACGACTTTGCCCAAAAATTACCGTTCCACCCCCCAACCTTGCTGCTTATTTTCCCTAGGAAACTCGTAACTTTTATTTCCACACCCTATCAAAGTGGAAAAGTTGGCATTGCTTCATTTCAGTTTCATTTTCTCTTGGAACCCTCTCAACATTTGTTTAATTTTGCTTCCAGCAACAAGCTGCAAGAAAACAAAAAGAGGCTTTCCCAGTTGGTCGAAGAGAAAAAGTCGCCGAAGGCACGTGGAAGGGGACGATCTCGCCGATCTTCAGACCATTCTCCATCACCAAAACGGAGAAGTGCCAAGAGTAAGGACTCTGGGTCGGAATGGGAGCCAGAACCTCACGAAAGCAGAGCAAGCAAATCTCAGAAGCTCCCCGATGCAAAAGAAACCATCGAAGCTAACATTCAACGGGCCGAGAAAGTCGGGAACAAGTTAATCGGGTACATGAGTCAACTCAGGGTCAAATATAAGGCCCTTGTCAGCAGGGGGTATGACCAGAAGTCTGAGAAAATCAAAAAACTCGATGTCACTCTTGTTAAGGTCTTGCGTTTGACAATTGAAAAGCTGAAAGCCATAGAAGACGGCCTTGATGTGCCGCAGGATGGCGAAGAGAGTGTAAAGGCCGAGACGGACCATAACAACAAGGATGATGCCGTAAATGTTGGTCCGGGTGATGCGATCGATAGCAGCGCCGCTTTGAAATCCCTGGAGGAGCCTGTTTCTGACGAAGTCCGACCCTCTCAAGCAGGGGATGTAGCCAGAGTCAGTGATACGGAAAAGAATGAGGCTGGCGGAAATGCCGTCACCGATAAGGAGCAATCCGATGGCACGGGAATGGATTCGGACTTGGATAAGACTTTACCTGATTTGGAACCTGGACCTATGCCTGACTCAAAAGCTGATGGAGAAGACACCACAGCCAGAAAGGACCGTTCCAATGACGTGGAGATGGATTCCGATGGAGGCGGGGTAGCCCACACTGCATCTGTTGATCAAAAGGAAGACAAAGTCGGTGTTGGTGATGATGCTGATGAGCCGATGGATGTGGATGAACCCAGTGCACCTGAAACGGCCATTTCATCACCGAAAGCCCTTGCCAAGGAACAGGATGATGTCACGACAAATTCGACCATGGCCGCCATACCCTCTCAATCAAAAAGGGAGGAATCAGCACAGTCAGGTGCGCTCGACAAGGACAATTCAGCAAAGGAGGTATCACGGGAGGAGGCTGGTGGGAAATCTTCTGAAGACTCCGGGAAAGACTGTTTGGAAACTTCGGAAACGGGAAACCCACCGGAGGAGTCCAAGGCTAAAATGACCGATGCTCCAGAGGAGACTGACTCCGATGTGGATGGCAACATTTTTGAGCTGGCAACCCAGGCGGTCTGCAACAACGATGCAGGATCTGGAACATCAGACCGAAACGTCGAAAAATCACCAGCTGAAATGTCATGCGACATGAATGAGCCAGAGCTTCATCCTTCGAAAGATGACGAATGTCGTGATGGTCATGGATGTGATGGACCCGCAGGTTGTGATATCACTCAAGAAGTGCAGGATGGAAGCAACCTTTCCACGAAGCCTGAGAATGATAGCAGTACAAATAAGCTTGATCTCAAGTCTGACGATAAGCCTGATAACAAATTGGTGGACAATGATAAGGACCATCAGTCTTCAGGGTACTCTCTACGTGACCACAACAATGAAGCCCGATTGGCACTGTTGGCCGAGAGTTCCGACGACGATTACCAAACAGTCAGCAGACGACCCGGACCAAAGAGCAAAACCAGGAAGAAACGTGTTCGCAAAGAGGGTGAGGATCATTCACCGAGGCAGCCGGCAGCGAAACGGCAGAGGGTCAAAGGTCATCCCAAGGATCGTGCTTCCGACAGCTCAGATTCTGAGATCGATGTCGACCAGCTGCTAAAGAAGTCTGAACGAAGAAGGGAGAAGAATCAGGGGAGGTCATTGCCGGACCCCGACAGTGACGAAAAGTTAAAGTCTACTGCTGCTGTGAAGGTTGGCAAACTTGATGCAGATATCGAAGATTGTCTGGACAACTATGGGTATATCGTCGAGGAGGATTACCCAGAGGTGTTCGAGAGCAATGGTGGTGCAGCTGAGTCAAAGAGCACTGTTCAGAAGGACGACAAGGATAATCGAGACTCTGTCGATCAGAACGGGATTGAGCAAGACATCAAAAGGTTTGGCTTGGTGAATTTGCATTTTATTTGAAAGATTTCTGACCTTTTGAGCCGTGTCGATGTCTCGTTACCTTACTGTTTTCAAGCTTTTGTGATCATTGAGAACCAAGCACCAGCATTGCTTACTTTTGCTGACCTTGCTTAACATCTTTCTATTTCTGTTCTCTTTTTGGTACGGTACGCCTCGAGCGAAATTCCAAGCCAATTTAGTGAATCAACAAAAATTACAACCCAACCTTCAAAGTCATGGATATAATGAATTGCTGCAAAACCTCAAATATGGAAGCAGCAACTGAATAAACATTGTGCTTCTTTTTATGTTCATACAGTTTGCTGCAAAAACCACAAACATGCAAAATACCTACTGTAGAGTTGTGCCTTTGTGTTTATCCACATTTTCTGCAAAAACCACAATGTTGCACCTCTTTTTATGTTCATACACATTGCTGCAAGAACCACAAATATGCAAAGCAGCAACTGAAGAAATGTTGTGCCTCTCTGTTTATTCAGATTTTCTGTAAAAGCCACAAATTAAGCAACACAGTAACTGCAGAAATGTGCCTCTTTTTGTGTTCATGCACATCACCCGGAGATGCCAAAATGAGTTTAAATCAACATGACTTGTTGGTTGCAAGTACAAGTTTTACTATCGTTTCCTTGCTAAGTTTTTCAACCATGTTCATGATTGATTGTTCTCCTGTTCCAGGCTCTCTAACTTGGGCAACATCCTGGGACGTCACCAAAATGGTTATGGTGCGAATCAATTGAAGAGCCACAGCAAACCAATGCCGTTGTCTGCCAAGCTGCGCAGGGCAGCCAAGAAAAAAGGAGGACTGGCCGACATCAGCTCCGGAGAAGAGCAAAATGGTTAGTTTAAGTTTTAGACTTTATTCAAATAGAGAACTTAATAATAGGAATTTAAGGAAGGGAGGAAACCTGAAAGGTTGCTTAACCTCGAGGAGTCCGGAGACCACCATGCTCCCAGTCTCAGAGCTTGGAGACCACCGTGTTCCCGGTCTCAGATCCAAGAGACCATCGAGCTCCCGGTCTCAGAGCCAGGAGACGACCGTGCTCCCGGTCTCAGGGCAAGGAGACCACCGTGTTCCCGGTCTCAGATCCAGGAGACCATCGAGCTCCCGGTCTCAGAGCCAGGAGACGACCGTGCTCCCGGTCTCAGGGCAAGGAGACCACTGTGCTTCCGATCTCAGAACCAGGAGATCACTGTGCTCCCGGTCTCAGAGCCAGGAGACGACCGTGCTCCCGGTCTCAGAGCCAGGAGACCACTGTGCTCCCGATCTCAGAACCAGGAGACCACAGTGCTCCCGGTCTCAGAGCCAGGAGAACACCGTACTCCCGGTCTCAGAGCCAGGAGACCACCGTGCTCCCGGCCTCAGAGCCAGGAGAACACCGTACTCCCGCCCTCAGAGCCAGGAGAACACCGTGCTCCCGGTATCAGATTCAGGAAACCACTGTGCTCCCAGTCTCAGAGCCAGGCGACCACAGTGCTCCCGGTCTCAGAGCCAGGAGACCACCGTGCTCCCGGTCTCAGAGCCAGGAGAACACCGTACTCCCGGTCTCAGAGCCAGGAGACCACAGTGCTCCCGGTCTCAGAGCCAGGAGAACACCGTACTCCCGCCCTCAGAGCCAGGAGAACACCGTGCTCCCGGTATCAGATTCAGGAAACCACTGTGCTCCCAGTCTCAGAGCCAGGAGACCACAGTGCTCCCGGTCTCAGAGCCAGGAGACCACCGTGCTCCCGGCCTCAGAGCCAGGAGAACACCGTGTTTCCGGTATCAGATCCAGGAGACCACTGCGCTCCCAGTCTCAGAGCCAGGAGACCACCGTGCTCCCGTCCTCGAGAGACGATTGAGGACGGGACCACGATGGCCTCCCAAAGTGAGCCAGATTCAAACCATACGAACTGAAATCCGTCAACGTCGCCTGGTGGATCACAAATTGTATATCATTTGAAGCATGCATGTATTGGACTGGGTCTGATCTCTTTTGACCTCTTCTCGTCCAGAGCGCCATACTTTGGCGTTCACATGGAATTGATGCACAAACCAGATGCGATCTTTATGTTGTGGCACCAAGACCAGAGCACCATGATATTCCGGACACAAAGACCAGACATGTTGCAGAGGCTGTAGTTTAGTAAGAACAGAGCGCCCCATGTGGCGCTCTGGACTTTGAGTTCAGGCCACACACCTGTGTCTGTTCTCTATAAAGTGGAAAGCAGAGCGCCACATGTGGCACCATGGATTTGGTGACAATGCAGCTGCTTTTAATTGGACTTAAAAATGTTATTTGCCAATGAAGGCGGAATTCTTGCCTGCTGTCATTCACTTAGCTCCATGAGGAGGTGGAATGTTTTAGTTCCATGCGGGATTTCATATCGTCTGAGAGATGGAGAATAAAGTCCCAATGCTAAAGGTCAAATCCAACGATCACCACATTTGCCAACAAAGTCTCTATATCTTAGTTCTGCAGCCATGATCTGCTACTAAAATCCCAGCAACGTTGCTGGCTTTGAAGTGGTTCCCTTTTGAAGCATGGTCACATCAACTCCCATTGTTGTCCAGGGTGTCTGCAGACCTGGAAATCCTGGAATTGTCTGAGAATGTTGCCATTCTTGAAAATCTGGGAATTTGTGAAAGTTTTCTGCAAAGTTCGGGAATATTTTGGAACTTTCTCTTGCCAGTCTGTTTCTTTAGAACAGGGCTTGACTGGATTTCTTCATCTTCTTTTCTTCTTTGCGTTGTTATGCAAGGTTAGACCACACTTCAGATTTGGGGAACATCAAACAACGCTGTGTTGTAGACTTTGTTTCCAGGTTTTTTTTATTTATTCTGGCTATTAAATGCTGGGAGATGGTGAGTAATGAGGACCCAAAATGTCTGGAATCGTTGGAATTTCCTTCTGGAAAACTCAGGGAAAGTGGTCTCCATCCGGCTGCAGACACCATGTTTTTTCTGACTCCCACCTGCAGAACACCCTTTGTCCAAATTGGTGTGAAGGGGCATTCTGGGTGCTGTTGAGGAAGGGTTTAGGGTTGTGCACGAAAAGGAGGGCCAGCAACATCAGAGGTAATCCCAATGAAATTAAATCACCCTTGTTTTCCATCCCGATTTCAACTTATTTGACAGGACCCGAATGAGGGGGAATGAATCATTTAACAATGTGTGAACAAAGGAATGTCGTTTCCAAATATGATCTGCTCTGGGGAAATGGAATTGGCAGGGAAATAGTTTTTTCAGGGGAGTGAGAAACGACTGCTGGGTGGTGAAAATATGTCTTACGTGTGGTATTAGCTGGCATTTCTTGGTCTTGCCTCAAATTGGATCTGACACAGGTGGCACAAAATGATACCGATTTTGTGATTTTGGCAGACAACATAGAAGAGGAAAAACAAGGTTAGAGTCGCATATGTTGTTGAAACGTGGGTACAACTTGCTTCGAGAATTCGAAATAAATAGAAAGAGATACATGCCTGCAATTTGTACCAAAATGTCCCTTTGTTCTTGTCGAATCCAGACCCAAAGAATACTTCCCTGTGTTTCCAGAGCAGGTCACAAACACAACAGGTACCTAGTGTTGTCATTACAGTTGCATTAGTTAGGTTTGGCGTGGTGTGGTTTGACAACCACAAAGGCAACTTCTTTCTAACTTGTATGGCAGTTGGGGGTTTTGGCTTTGCTTCAAGAATATTTCATAATGTCAGTTTTCTACCACTTGCATTGAATTGCAGGAGTGCCAACTTCCTCAGATGCTTGTCAACTTGATGGGCAACAAAATTTGGCAGCCGATAACTTAGGAAATAACGATAATTTGGCCAGTCCAGATCGAAATGCCTCCTTGGTTCCTCCTGCCTAGTCTCCAGTTACGAAATGTGGCCGAGTGTTCCCATGATTGCACGTGTTCACGGACTCTGTTTGACCCTGTTTGCATCGAGGACATTAGATACTTCATTCCATGTTCTCGTGACTGTCAGCAATTTTTCCGGAGTGTTTTGTGGGACAGTAACTTCAGTGTGACAATCCTTTTGCGGATTGTCAGATTGTGATGATTGCTGAAGTCCTTGACTTTTCTGAATCTGACACGATGCTGACTGGCTATCAGTGAATGAAGTTACTTTGTTTGCCCTGATTTTTCGACATTTTAAACGAATATCATCTGGTTGTATTTCCTATAAAAGCGTTTGGGGGTTGCCATTGGCTGTGCTTGTGCTGTGACACTTATCGAACTTGGACTCGGCCCACATGTCATTGCTGGCCCTCCAAATGCAAATAAATGAACTGAACTCCGCGAACAAAAGTCAATCACAGCTTAAAGTCACGCTTCAGTGTTTACGAGGCAAAATGAGATTGTTTGTCGATTTGATCAATCTGTGCGAAATGATTCAGTCCTTCATTTATTCTTCTGTGTCTGTACGCTGTTAAAGGTGACTGCCATTTTGAGTTCATTGGGCCACCAGGAGTCGTTAATGGACTGGATTGGTTTGTGTTTCAACCAGGTGGCACCTTCTCAGGAAGCAAAGCCAATTGCTACCCCCAACTGCTTCACTTCACTTAAATGTTTGCTTTGATTTTTTTATGACGTGCTTTCTTCTTGTCCTGCCTTGCTCTTCACTTTATGCTGATGTATTCGGCCGCTTCATTTGCATTTTTGATTGAAATTGAATACCTAGTTGAGAAGATTGTAACAAATGGACTGCTAACCATTCGTAAATATTGAAAATGGCTAACCATTCGTAAATTTTTACCATTTCGTCAACAAGTTTGCCGTTCGTGGTGCCCATTCCTTGAAGTTGACTGCCATTCCAGCCGCTGGCCTAGTTGACGTAAGGTTTCTTTTGTTAGTTAAAAATCATGTAACTAAGAGACCGCTAACCGCTTGTAGTGGCCTCTTTGTTGTGTGGTTGATAACTATGTTTCCCGTTCATGGCTAATGGTGCTAGTCATTGATCATGCTGTTCTTGTTGACTATGTTTGGCACAAAATGGTTCGTTCTACAAAGTGCCTCAAATGCTACACAGTAAATGGCAAATTCTCATCGTGGCCCACACTTGGCTAAGCATTTTGAAGCATCAATCAAAACTTGGAGTGTTTTAAGAATCACAAACTCCTCGGAAGTATTTTTGAGCTGGAATTGGGGGTTAGACAGCAGGAAATATGGGAAACTGCTTACCAAACCCCATAATCAAAAATGAAATTTCAGGAAAATTTCCATCTGGTTATATTTCTTTTGGGACACCCCGTTGGCCGTGTCATCTGAAATATTTGGATCATAATCTGTTTTTGGAAGAGCAAAACAACGAGCGATATGAGGTAAAAGGTAAAACTTTTCTGAATGAGGCCAACAAGTTTTTTTTTATCAAATCATTATGCCTAAGAAATGCGAAAGATAGAAAATTTGAGAAAGCTTTTCAGTGTGGACTTAAAAAAAAATTGGAAATTTGTGAAAGCTTTTTAGTGAGGACTTCAAAACATTTTTGACGATGAAATTTCGAAATTTCCAAGCCGGATGCCAGAAGTTCCAGTAATTTTGTGTTGGTGGACCAAAGTTTTAACTTTCGAAGGGTTCTCGATTTTTGCCGAATTTTCCCACTAATGAATAAATCAAGTCAGACCAAACAGCACTGTGGGAGCTGCAACCTCTCCCGATTGGAGGGACGTTTGTCTTCCCCATGTCTATATTTATTTTCCTTCAATTAGCCGGGCTGCATTAATTTTCTCACTGGCATGTTCCAGTACGGCAGATAAGGTTTGGGGTGATGTTTGACATCCCCATGAACGTCAAAACCTATTTTCACTCAACAATTCATTTGAGTTTTCTGTCACGCAAAATTAGGTTCAGATTTGCAAATTATTGAAACTTAATGAATCGATCGGATTGACCTCGCAGAGAAGGAGCTGCTTTTGGAAATGAAGTTAACCTCTGCAGTCCAAAGTGCCATAAGTTGGCACTCACATGAAGTGTCCCGTAAATGCTCCAAGAAAACTGTACCCGGCTGTTCCTGATGGCAAACCAAATCAGATTAATCAATGCGAAAATGGCTCCGGGCCCCCATTTTCATGTTGTGCCCCCACAAAGTCCCCAAAAATGGGCCCTTTTGGGGTATTCATGCAAGCTAAGATTTCACCCCAGAACAGTCAAATTTTCAGGACAAGTTCTATGTAACAAGCCAAAATAAATATTCAGTACGATAGTGGGTTGCACCATAAACGCCATATTTTGAGGACAGATTGTGTGTTTGTTTTGCCATCAGGAACGGCCGGGTATGGTTTTCCTGGAGCATTTATGGGACACCCTGTATGTTGATGCCCCGCACAAACCTGATGCAGATACAATGCCTGAGCGAATACCAGAGATCCTGCAGAGGTACAAGTTTAGCAGAAGTGGATTGCCCTATGTGGAAATTTGGACTTGGAAGCCCATGCCACACACTTTTGCCTGGTCTGTGTTATATTGGAAAGCAAAGCATCAGATATGGTGTACTCGACTTGGTGACAAAGCGGCTGCTTTTAATTGGACAAAAAAAGGTTAACGGACTAAGGAAATTAGGTGCAGCCCTGCTTCGAAGTTGCACCCCATCAGACTGGGAATCCCCTCTGGAAACCTCGAGGGGACATTAATTCTTGCTTTTCAAGAGCCCTGTCGTATCTTTGTCAGTCTGATTCTCGTCGTTGTGCTATTTCCTATTTGTTTGTTTTTTCATGTCGTGAGGCAAGTTTTCTTATTAAAAACATAGACGAAATCCTCTCATTTTTACTTGTAGGTGGCAAGAACTACTTCCACTTTCACCTTTAGATTTCTGGCACCAAAAGAGTGCACCTTTGCTGTGGGCCTCCCTCCCCATGCGGCATGCCACCAGATCGAGCTCATCCGTTTTGTTGGTGCAAATTTCCTTCAAGACCTTAAAATGCAGCTGTCAACTTTACAGGTGCTGGAGTGTCAAATCTTACCAAACACTCTCCCAAACTTACCATCTATGTAAAGAGGCTTATACCGAGTGATTCTAAATTATGGCAATTCTAAATTATGATTCTAAATTATGGCAATTTGATTCTGAATAACTCTTTGCCTGCCCAATGAAAACTCCAAGGGTGTTTTGGACCAAAAAACTGACTTGCAGATCAATGAGACTCAGCAACAAGCAACAATTAGACAAAAGGCTGCATGAAATTTTGTTGAAGTTATCTGTCTCAAAACATGGTAAAATCTCCTCGTGAGGGCAGAGACTTTTTTTGGCTGCCTTTGCCTCTTGTAATTCTGGCTACACTTCTGAAACTTGTCACGATTACGATTGTTGGCGAAAACCGGGAAAAACCTGCCCAAAAGGGCTCCGCATACCAAAGGCTGGAATCAACGAGGAGAATTGTTGCACAGAACTTAATTCTCTGTCACCATTGCTGCCACATCCCCTCCACACTCCACAGCCTTCAATGCCTTTTCTCCATCAATGCAAAAACAACAGGTCACGCCGGCTGAAATGGGAAAGGATTGATTAATGGATGCAGAGAATGAGGCAAATGTTGCCAACAACACATGAGATGTTTGAGTTTGTGCCAGAATTATTGTGCACAGAGTGGGGGAGCATTGTGTTTCAAAATAAGAGAAAATTGAACCAACCGTTTATCAATGCACAAGCATCAGGACCGGATACATTGGTTTATGATGAGCAAAGGAAAGAGACCGCTAACCCTTCGAAATTGGGACAAAATGCGATGTTTATCATTCTTGAACACTCAACAAGCATTTGGCAATCACGATGTGACTGACCAAGCACAAATTATCATAAAAAAAAAGTCCGATCTGGGTTCACTACTGTCTCTGCCGAGAAGTGATCTCAGGTCCGGAAATTGTCTTGTGCTTGACGAAGCCCCACATCCGAAGGGGGAAAAATGTTGCATTATTGTCTGAATTTGCGAATGGTCAGTGGTCTCTTCTCTTTGTGTTTACAGACTCTGTTTTCTAAAATGTTGTTGTTGAATTTATGAGGGAGAACAAATAAACTGCTTGGTCGGATGATGTGATGTAAACAGCTGTGATAACGAATTGTCCATTCTTGGATAAAAGTTAAAAACAACACGGTGGCAGATCTTCATCAGTGGTGAATTGGTCAAAAAACTGGACCATACGCTGTAGATTTTCTGTTTTTGGTTTGTTAAATTGCAACATACTCCAAAGACCAACTCGTGCTGGTCTAAAAGCAAAAATGTTTTAGTGGTCAGCAATCAATATTTATTTTGCGAACTAGCACAGCAATCTAAGACCCTTGCCAATTAGCATAAAGGCATCGGAGGGGTGGAAAACCCGTGTTACGAGTGCAAAAAATTGGGATGTTTAACTCCGCATTTTCCTACTTTCCTTTGTTTTGTTGACTCCACATTTTCCGACAATCCTTTGTTTTGTTTACTCCACATTTTCCGACAATCCTTTGTTTTGTTTACTCCACATTTTCCAACTTTCCTTTGTTTTGTTAATTCCACATTTTCCTACTTTCCTTTGTTTTGTTAACTCCACATTTTCCGACTATCCTTTGTTTTGTTAACTCCACATTTTCCGACAATCCTTTCTTTTGTTTACTCCACATTTTCCAACTTTCCTTTTGTTTTGTTAATTCCACATTTTCCTACTTTCCTTTGTTTTGTTAACTCCACATTTTCCGACTTTCCTTTGTTTTGTTAACACCACATTTTCTGATTTTCATGTTCAGAATCACTTCATTGAGGTAACACTGCCAGGATTCTCATGGCCAGGTCACCAAACCAGTGCACAGTTGCTTTTGGCATGCAGCCGGTCATTCTTTGACTTTGGTGCAAATTATTCCACAAACAAGGAGCTTTTACTTGGCAGTGCTGCTGTTATAGATATTGTATGTGAAAAACAACCAAATCAGTGAGATCCTCTAGTTCCGAGGGGCATTAGACCACGGCATTGAATCGATTGGGTCAACTTAAAAAGTGAAAACTCTATTGACGGTTGAAGAGTCTTTCAACAAATGGTGTGATGAAATCCTATTGGTACCTAATTCTTGCAATTCGAGTCTGGTAAGCCACGTACGTTGTTATGATAATGGGAGACTTCTTTTTTTGGAGAAAAAAAAATCCATTTTTAGGTTTCGTCTTGACCTTAAAGTTCCCACTGTGCTGAACATTTTAAGCCAAAAATCAGCTTTCCAGCTCTTATGATTCCAGAGCAAACGCATTTTGAAGTTCGCCGGGCACATACAATTTTACTTCTAAACGTTTTTCACATTTGCCGCAAATTGAATTACGCATGCATTTTTTGTCTTTGAAACGTTATAACTAGGCCATTTTTTGAGCTACAGAAGTCAAATTTTGCCTGGCGTATCTTTGATTTATTGACTTTTGTTTTACCGTTCAGATTTTGTCTATGTCCATTTACTAACGAGATATTGAGCATCAATCACTTTTGACGCTGACCGATTTTCTATCGTGCAAACTGAAAAGCCTGCATATCGGCCCCAGAAATACGTACCAAAAATCTGAACGGTAAATTTTGAGTCCCAAGGCATCTGTACAACCATGAAAAATTTGGCCCCTGTAGCTCAAAAAATGGCGAAGTTATTAGAATTTTTCTAACCGCTACACTTTTTGGCCCTTCGCGTGCCTCACAGGCCTAAATTGGGAGATAGGAATTTGGTACCAGGTGGAAAGGCTCACCTTTTTAATACTTTTCACCCATAAAAAGTTTGGGGAAAAATATTAACAAATAAAAAAAAGTCGTTCACCGGGTGAGCCCCCTTAATAGAGACTAAACAAAAAATGATGAATGGTCAGCGGCCTCCTTGTGTATTTGCAGGGTAATCCGATAAAAAATATTGTAGGGTAACAATAAAAATGATTTTCACGTCTATTTTGGTTGCGAAAGGTCTTTTGGAGGCTCCCTCTTCTGTTGACTTTCATCATTAATTAGGGCATCCAAATACCCCTGTTGCTCTGCGGGTTCTACCAATGAGTGTAGCCTGTCAAGGATGTATTTCGTGGGTACTTTCATTGAGATCGCTCATTGAATTTTGGTGGCTCCAGCAAGCATAACACGGTGTCTTTTAGGCAGCCCTCAGGAAATGCCTGAGAGCTTGTATTGGAAATGCGATGATGAGGACATGAGAAAATGAATATGTTCGGGGAATGAATCAACCCTGCATTTCGGTTCCAGATAGGAGTGATTGGAAGGGAAGATTATTGAGGCGTGGGGTATTGGCCTCGAGTTTTGGGTCCTTTTGCCAAACACATTACACACTGTTATTTGAGGTGTACAAGCTGCAATACAGAAATGTGTGCGTAAAAAGAGTGGGAACACCAATCCCAAGCGTGTTGAGCACTGGGCCTTTTCGAATCAGAAAACTTCCAAAATGGCTGTGTTCAGTCTACTTTTCATTGGATCATCCTGCATGACTGTGGAGCTGGCGGAAGGCATGATGAGTTAAGAGTGGTGTAATCACTTCCATTACAGTTGTCAAAGAAGATAAAAACAATTAAAAACTAACTCGAATCGATTTCACCGGTCACCATGCCGACGTCTTCAGCGGAGTCTGTGCCAGGACTTTTTACTATTTTTATCTTCTTTGACAAAGTTTTTACTATTTTTATCTTCTTTGACAACTGTAATGGAAGTGATTACACCACTCTCAACTCATTGTCCTGCATGTTTCCCTTTCGCATCATGAAGTTCGGGGTGTTGTCACGACATTGGGCTCTGCACATTCCAAGATGCATTGCGATTCAAGATGTTTGCTGATGCCCTTTCTGTTGGTCTTTGCAATTCAATTCATCATCGTTTACTATTCTGAGAGACGGCCATGCGGCCGGCGGTTCGGCATGGATGTCCACATTTTTGGGGCAAGTGGCAAGTGATAACGTTATGATTGGATAAGATCATCATCTTTCTTGTGTTTTCGGCATCAAAGCTCAAGAAATGCCAAAATTTTGCAAAACTTTGATTGGTGGGTGAGTTTACTGGGACATGGTGATACTTTGAGATCCATAACGATCAACCATTTGTTGGCATTTGCAAAACATCAGGTCACCCGAGACCACTGAACACATTAGGTTAACCGAGAGAAATCACTTGCAATGAGGTCGGCTTTCATGTCAAATCATTGATGTTGATGGAGACCTGGTCGTTGGGTTCTTCTTTGCATGCCAATTCTGGCCAACTGCCAAAAACGGGTGGGAGAAAAAGAACTGTTTGGCTGAGAATCCAACCAACACGATCTTTAGAAAAGCCTGCGATGGATTCTCTCAGCTGCGATCTTGAGTCGACGCAGGGAGTTTTTTCCACATTTCCTTTTCATGGAGCTTGTCTGGCATAAATTGTGACGAGTGGTACATATTTTGGTCCTGTCATGCAGATTGCCACTTCTGAATAGTTTGAGATAGGACACAAATTTTCTCCCCAAAACAATTATTTAAAATGCACTTGGAACTCCTGATGTCTACTGAAGGCCTTGTGAGCAATCAGGTCAGGATTTCTTCCTCTGCAGTTGCTCTTTATGCTTGGGCATATTGGTCAGCTGGTTCAACAATTATTGTCGGTGCTGTAGGATTCCTTCCTTTGCAAAAATGGCGAAAGAAAGTGGAAACATCATCAGGGTGCCCACTTTTCTGGAAAACCTTTTATTGTCGGAAATTTTTCTTTTGGAAAAGTCAGGGAACGTCCCAAAAATGGGAAAAGTCAGGGAATTTTCAAAAAGAAATCGAACGAGAACTCAAAGATGTCAGAAAGTGACTGTGTTTTGGCCTGAAGAACACAAATTTTGCACCAAAAAAAACTTAAATTTCTCCAGCTTCTGGGGGGCTTCGCCCCTCAGACCCCCACCAGGGGCTCTGTCCCTTGGAACCCCGCTGGGGTTCTGCACCAGACCCCAATTACTGGAGGGCTCTGCCCCCAGACCCCCCTACTTCACCTTCCCTGACCTAAATAATGGTCAGGGAAAGTTCCCGTTAAACCTGGAAAAGTCAGGGAATTTCATTGTCACAAATCGGTGGGCAAAAAAGATCATGCCCCATTTTTAATGTTAATTTCGACACTTTGTTTTAAAGCAAACAAACCTCATCGCAGTTGATTCCTGATGCAGGCATTTCGACACGTGTTCAGTTTTCAAGCAAGTCTGTTCTCATTCGATTCCAGTGAGGCAACTGACTTTGATACTGAAAAAGTTGACACCAAAGTGTGGTCAGATATACCATGTGCTGACTCGTGTCAAGTTTCGGAAAGTGCAGTCAAGAGTTGTCAGTAGGAACGAACTGGACTGATTCCCTCAATTTGTTGTCCTGCACTATTTTTGGGTGCATAAAACCACCTTTCTAAGCACCTGTAGTGGAATGTCCTCAGTCCACTGTAGACACTTGAGACAGGTGTTGTTATGCCCCCGAAAAGTAGTGCAGGACAACAGATTGAGGGAATTGGTCAAGTTGCCTCCTGACCACTCTTTATTGTGTCTTTACTCCCTCGAGGCTTCAAGGAAATGGTGTTTCTATCCTCTTGAAGTAAGCTAAATACAGGGATTCTCTTTAGGAAAAAAAGGAAAAACAATCAACTGCTGAGCAATAATGAGAATCATATAGTTTCCTGCAAACAAATTCATAGTTTCCTGCATGCACAGGATCACATTCGGGCAAATTCATGATGGGGGGAAATACCTTCGAAAGGTGGAATTTTCTAAAATCCTCATTTTGATGTCTCAAACAGCAGCTTCAGTGTCTCCTTCATCCAGAACTTCAAACTGTCTTTCAGAAATTCCACCGCATTCAAAAGGTCTGGGCATTAACAGGACCCGTCACCCTCAAGATTTACTGCTACTGCTATAAAAAACGTTTAATTTCGAGGCCTTTTTTATTTTGATTCAGTTTTTGCTGCCCGCTGACCTTTGCTTTGCCTCTCAGCCAAAAAATGTCCAAGATTGCTGAAATTTGGCATACCTCTTGTTCAAGAAAGTGTAGAATTCTCCTAGAGGTTCGGATTTTTTACTCATGGCCCGCAAAGATCAAAACCAACCAAATATCTGATGCTTTTTCTGCGCAAGTGTTGGAAAGGTTGGTGGTGCAAACATGACCAAACATTGAATGCAGCTCTGGGTCACTTTGAGAGAAATTTCCGATCAACATGAGCCTCATACACAAGTTTTCCAATCCGAATCGAAATCTTGTCGATGATCAAAAGCCCTTGATCTCGGATCAAGTTGAATCAGTTTTTGGCTCTGATCTAGGATCATGGTTTCAATCTTGATCCTGCTTCAGTAACTGATCCTGGATCAAAATTGTGTGTTCTTCCAACATTGTCGTGCCGATTCTCATTTGATTCTTATCCAGGATCATGTGTGGTCCTCCATAAAAGGTGGATCAAGCGGGTAATGGAGTTCTGAGAGAAGGTAAAATTGGCATTTTTGTCATGTTTGTTGATAGTGTGGTTTCTGTGAGTTCCGAATAGCTGCAATTTGCACAGGTTCTGACCTATATGCAGGTTTACCCACTTTTAAAGGCAATCTTATTAGTTTTTCATTGTTTTCCTCATGGCTCTCGGGACAATTGAATGAACCGCATTCCAGAGGGATGCCAGTGTTGCAAATCTAGAGTCTGGGTTGGCCTGGAAAATTCAGGCCTGCCAAAAAAATTCTTGCATTGCGGAATTTGAATTATTGTGGAAATGGTCATCGGAATCACGTTCGATATTGAACCTCATTCTCACAAGCTTTTTTCTGTCTGAAAGGATGCTAAATGAAAAGGTGTGCCACTTCACGTTAAACAAACCCCCTAAAAAGACAGTGGATGGGACAAAGGGTCACAAATTCATGACCGAGCCGAAACAAAGTCGGGGATGTGATGGGCTCCTCAAATAAAAAAAAAAAAAACTCTAAAAAAACAATGTGACATTTTGGTTATTTTTTTAAATCGTTAAAAAAAGTCAACCCCTCCATTTTTTTTTGTGTTTTCAGACCCAAAACTCTGGTCTCATAAATCTCGGGAGCGAAATCCACCCAAATCGTCCATCACAAAAAAACGATTTCTCCCAAATCGTCCAATGCAACAAGAATTGTGCCAATGCGAGCCAAGAAAAGATGTCATCCACATGCGGTTTGAATCCAAGACACAAATAGCTCTTAAATAGCTTCTGAATAAATTCCAAATGCGAATGCCAGAAAGTAATTTTGAAACCAGAAAGTCGAAACAGCTGATGCAAAATTACACTGCCGCAAGCTGAAAAATGAAATATAGGAAGCCGAAGCAAAAAAACATTTTTCCTTTGCAATCACAGCTTTCATTCGAATGCAAACCCCGATGCAGAAGCCTGTTGCGACAATGCTTCCGAAACTTATCCAAGATCGGATTTCCTCTGATCTGTTCGGGTCAGATCTCTGAATATCAATCACCAAGTCTTGATCCGAGATCAACTGATCTGAGATCATCTCCATTTTCATCGCTGTTGGAAATACTGTGCATTGGAGAGGTTATTTTGGATTTTGGACGCGGGCAAAATCATTGACAGAATATGGTAACTCCAGAGACTATCATAGCGGACAGGCGCATTCGATATGGGGCACATTCGATGACAGTTCATCGAATGCAAACTGTAAACTGGTGTGAGGTTTTCAGGGTGTTCCCCAGGGCTTCTTTTCGCCAACATCAACCCATTCATACTTTGCGCCTTGCACACAAACTCGTCACACACTGGCACCATTCATACCATTCATTCACCATCCCCACACTGGTGTTCGGTACCCCTGTATGTGTCTGTGGCTTTATTATGTTTCTGTAACTTGCCGCCACTCTTGGACGGGCAAAGTGTTCTTTAAGTCCCTTCCGAAGGACTAGAAGACTTGCCACTAAGTCTCCCTTTCTGTCACTGCAGCCAGAATGGAGCGCAATCCAACCCACAAATTCAGACTGTGGCACCCACATCAAATCATGTCGTCTGCTCATTCGACCAACACCTGACAGCAGGAGCGTGAAGTCCTGAAACGTGATGCAGAAGTAAAGTAAAGGCTGAGAAAATTGGAAAGTGAAAATGAAAGAAGAAAAAGTGTCAGGTAAAAGTTTGTTTAATCACTCTATTTTCTCCATATCTCGTCAGTGATCGTTAAAAGTTGAGTCTGCTCATTTCTTATTTTAAAATCCCTCCAGATGATGAAGAGGACGATTTGCTCCAAAACAGTCTGCCATCGTTGGCCTGTGACCTGGACCTGAATGAACTTGCCAGGAAGGAACTACTGATGGCATCCAGTGATGACGATCAGTGCGATCGACCGAAGGGAAACTATTCTTCGTCTGACAGCGACCTTTTCAGTAAGCGTGGAGATTTTGCAATTGAGTGTGTAGATTTTTTGACACATTAGTGGTCTACTTCTAACCGTGTTTTGTGAAATCGATGTGAAATGATAAAAAGAATGCAGTGTGGGTGTTAACTCGGATTTGTTTTGCAGGGCATCTTTCATTCCTTCTGGGGGGATGAATGATGGGAAAAGTGATGAGTGGGATGGGGCAACAGCAGGTAGTGTTTGTGAACACCACGAATTTTTTGGATCATGAATACAGAACTATTAGCATTTAGCGCAACACCAATCTGCTTCGTAAGGTCAAAGAAGCCTGCACCACTGGTCATTTTTTTCTCTGGGTAAGCCACCTTGTACCTGAAAAAACTGCCAGGTGCTGTTCGTGGGCAGTTTTGAGGCGGTGAAATTAAAGTACTCATGCATGTAAAAAAATGCGACTGTTCAGATTTAGGCTAAAACTCTATGCTGCAGAAATTAAAGATCCGCTTTAATAAGCGAGGTCTGACCCGTCCAGAATGCTTTAATTTCTATTGCCTGCATACGAAAAGAATGAGAATTAAGAAAAAAGTAAGAATTCGTAAGAATGATAAGAAAGAAAAAAGTTCGGGATGCAACAATTAATTGGGAAAAACACATGATTGGATACATTATTCCGCCGTCACTCTACACAGACACATCAGAATTCCATCACCAGGAAAGTGCGCTGCCAAATTGAGAGGATTTTCTGCCCAATCTGCAGTTTTGATTTGCAAAGAAACTCTGGTTTGACATTTGCCAGTATGCTTTTCAACTGGGTGTCTAAACCGGTTTCTCTTATCTCTGGGTAATCTCTGCCAAATGGGACAACGAAAAGGATGCTTTGTTGCAATTGTCTGATGGCTCTCAGAATACAAAACACATTTTTGTCCTTCAGGTTCTCCGACCAAGAAATCAAAGAGAACTCCACTCAACGGAGTGCTTCTTCCGAATGGGGTTTGCTCTGACGATGAGAGATCTGGCGATCTTTCGCCATTGAACAACGGAAAGGAGAGCAGTTCAACTGAAGAAGATGCCAAGAAGGACAAGATCAAACAGAAGAAGAAGAAGAAGGGCCATGGCAAGGAAGTTGAAGGAGCTGATGTGGGTTCACCACACGCTGAAGTCAATGGTGTGGAAAGCGGCAGCGATGAGGGTGAAAAGGTAGTGAAAGAAGAAGAAGAAGAAGCCTCGGAAAGTGACAATTTGAATTTAAATTCGGATGGTGAGAAGGATCGATCAAAATCCAAGCGTGTCAAGGAGAAAGTGAAGGAGGAACCTGGATTGGAATGTGAAAAGGAGGAGGCCAAGGACAATGAATCTGATGCCATTGAAAGTGCAGACAGTGCAAAGGAGAAGTCAGATTTGGATAGCTCAGGCGGCGACATCAAAAAAGTGAGTACGCATCATCAACAAATCTGAATGTTTTAATAAGGGATGCTCCTTTATTTTTTAATCACGAGATTCAAAAGGTGACATCCACATATCTTGATTTTGTATCTTGGCTAATCTCAATAAATACTGAGTCATTATTATGCAAAGAAACTGCCTTAGCAAAGTACACTTCCATGAATCCACTTCTTCACTTCCATGAATGTTCGCTTTGATCTACTCGTTATTTTGCTCAAAAGACAATTTGCCATTGGTTTAAGACCATTTTGAGTCTTGAATAGTCATGATAAAGAGCAAAATGGCAAGGGGAAAACTCATGATCACCAACGAACCCATGATAACATTCACAACATTCAACATTATCTGCAAGTATCAGAACCACATTTGTGCCACTGTGTTCGAGGGCCTGTTTGCATTCATTTTGGGAAAAGGATCTGCATTTTAATGAAATGCCAATGTTTGGACGTGTTCAAACTCATGTACACTCACCCATGAAATGACGTGTTCACACTCAGCAGGGGCTTCGGATGGTCTACTTGTAAAATGGAAAAATGAGCACATTTTTGCTTTCTTGGTGAGTGGTTCTTCATGGTATGCTGATTTCAGTGCTGGGCTACTTCTGTTGGGATTTCTGAATGATTTACAGGCTTGCCAGGTGAACCTTGAGACCTCGAGAAAAAAATCTTCTATTCCAAACATGGAACTTGGAACCTTGTGTACGCCTTGAATTTGAAGATTTCTAGACAAATCCTAGAAAATTGTCATCCGGCATTATTGTCAGAACCTGCTCATTAGATAGCTCTGACCTTTGAGGTCAGAGAAACCTCAAAGGTCAAACCTTTGAGGTTTCCAAACCTCCTGAGAGAAGCTCAGTCCCTTGGATCCTGCTGAGGATGCCTCCCAAGACCACACTTCTCCGGTCTGCGGCCACTCGATCCACTCCACCATGGACCGATGGTCATTGCTTTCGGTCACTGAAGCCTTGAAAATCTTGGAAAACCTGGGGAAAAACCTTGAAAATGGTTTTCCAAAACAACCGCTGGGAACTCAGATTTCGATGCTGAGAACTCAAACAAAAAAAAACATCTCACCTCAAATGAAATTCTACCGACGTGAATTCCATCAAGCAGTGAACGCAATAAAATGATACAGGTAGAAAGATTGCAGGATGTCCGGGGCGTTTCATGCAGACATCTTGTTGAGCTCCTTGCTCTTTGTTTCACCAATTTTAATAATTTTTCCAACTTCATTTTTATCCGGCGCCAATCTCGCAAAATTTGTCATGCTGGAATGAAGACGAATTCGCGCAGAAGGTGGCCGGCCCGTCCTGACTTTACAGCCAAATTTTAGCTCAGTTTGGCTCATCAGTGCCTTCCCGCTCAAAAACTTACATTGTCTGTCTGTAGCGAGTGACCTTGACTCATTGGTTGTTCTGTTTCTTTGTCTCTTTCACCAGCAAAAGAGGAAGAGGAAAAGCAAATTGTTTAGCAACTTGCTGAAGGTGAAATTGAGCGACACAGATACGAGCGATGAAGACCGGAGGGTTCGTCGAACGTTGAAACAACGAAGGGCACGGGAGAAAGAAATAGAGTAAGTTGTATGGTAGACAGACACACTGTGGGGATTCCACTTACGAATAGTAGTTTAGTGCTAATCTGTGCTGTGTGGGGGGCATAGAATAAAATTAGAATCAGTGAGTTGAATGGCAGCATAAGTTGAGGGTAAACTTTTATTTTGCAGCCACGGATTATTTTCTGACCGAACCGGCGATGATCCATGGCCTTGGAAAACTTGAGATTGTTTTTGACGAAGGTAGATGTCTAAATATGAGTGATTCTGACGTAACTTTACTCCGATGCAGCTGTCTGATGCGTTGCAAATCTCTGCTGTGAATGTGGCCTGTAAATTTAGTGTGTATTGCTGCTCCGAGACCTGAGGGGCATTCTGTTTAATAATGGTACAGTTGCGATTTGACGATGCAATAGAGGAACTTGTCTGTTGCCTGTTTTACACTGTGTGGTGTGCCATTTCTACACTGATCAAAGACATACCATTTCTATACCATGCACCATTGCATTCATTTATGCTCGATCTAAACCATTTTGGATGTTTTGATGGGCTGAAAAAATTGGCCTTCTTTACTTGGAGGGAACATTCGTGGATTTCTTTTTGACTATGGCATTTTCCACATTTCCTACGTATAACTGTGTCCGGTTTTGCTTCAATTTTCACCACCAGGGCGAAGCACTCGAGAGCAACTGCCAATTCAAAAGTTGTCGCTTCTGATTCAGACGACATAGTCATATCGTCCGTGTCGGAATCAAAATCAAGCAGCGAAAGTGAAGCTGAGGCTGCAAAGGACGAACGCAAGGAAGATGGTGTTCAACAGGATAAGAAGAATAAAAAGAAAACTGGCGGAAGCGACGGATCAGACACCGACATCAGGATCAGTGATGTTACGGAGACTGTTACCGAAAGTGAAGAAGAGAAGTTAGTTGATTTTTGTCGGAGCGTTTGTTGACATTTTCGCATCTAACTTTTTCTGATTGTTCTTTCGAAATTTCCATGAAAATTTTAAATATTTAGGGTGTATTCACTTTGTTCTCCTAAAATCATGAATTCTCAAGGTGCAGATTGCAGAAACCCAATTATAGAGGGGGGTTTACAGCAATTGCAGCCTACCACAGATTGCGAAGACCATATATTTGGAGAGATTAGGAACAATAAAGACCATATTTACATATTTGGGTGTGCCGAGCAAAAAATGGTGATTGTGCTTTGGATTACCTTATTTTCCTTTGCCTTTTTTGTGCTTTGGATTAGGTTATTTTCCTTTACCCTTTTTGATCAGCTCATCCCTACCCTTATCAGCCATTGGTTCTTTTACCTAATCAACTTCTGATATACTTTGTAAACGATGAAGGAAGGAAACATGGAAGCCGTTTCACTTTATGTCCAATTTTGAGACCATTGTAGGACCTCATTTTTGACATGTCAACTTGTGAATCCTTCTCAGGGATAATATAGTTAGCAATAGCCATTTTCTTTCACTTCACTGTCAAATTTTAATACCATTTTTGGCCTCACTTCCGATCTATGGTATCAAGTCTCTGGTCCTACTTTGGCAGCAGTGTTCATGAATAATTATGAACCTGTGCTTTTGCCCCTGCTGCTAGCGACTTCTCCGTTTTTGTTTTTTTTTCATTATTTTTTTCTCGGTTTTTTCGATGCTTTTGTAGCAACCTTTTTCACAAGCAAGGGTTGTTAAATTTCTACCTTTTCCCTTAGGTTATTTGTTGAATTAATAACTTAGACTCGGAAAGGAAGAAAGGATTGAAAAATCGGCAACCACATCAAAAAGTTTCCTTGCACCTTTTCTACCATATGGTTGCAAATTTCAATGTTCTAGCTTGCAATTGACAGAGATACATGGGTCGGTGTCAAAGAAGAAAATGTGAACAGGAGATAAATGGACTTAAAGTTGAACTTTGTATTTGGCGCAAATGTTTTTTTAGTGGCGTAAACTTTCTCCGACCTTCGCATATTCCTATTAACTTTTGAATCAGATGAAATAATTTAAAATGGTTTTCGCCAGTTTTCAGCTGATTCCACACCATCTGATTGGCTGAAAATCTAAAATTGGCCAAAAAATCAGATTTCTCCAAAAAAGACTTGGACCCCCCCCTTAACGATAACCACAGGCATACTCGTATTTTTGCCACTGAAGTAAATGACGAGAATTTACCTCACAACTCGGGAGTTGGCGTTGATCCCCATAAATTGATCTCTCCACTGTTCGCAACAGAAACTGTGCCCAAAACTTTTTTTTTTGATGGACAGAAACTCGATGGTAAAATTCGTAAAGCTGATACAAAAAGGCTTGTCGGACACTCCCCTACCCAGTCCGCCAAGCCCATCCAATTCAACATACCTGAGAAGCATCCAGATCATCCTTCTCCCCGGCTCCTTCTTCTCCACTTCCTTTCTTCTCTTTCTCTTTCCCCTCATCACTGCTGTCCGACATTTTCTTGATCCTCTTCAATTTCCTCTTACGTGGAGTTCTGAAAAAGGAAGGTTTGGCATTGATGGAAGAAAAATAGAACAAAAAAGACGTGTAAACCGCAAACACTGCAAACAGAACAATCATTACCGCAACAGAAAGGAACTATCCAACCAAACCTCATGAAATAAAAACCACAACCCTACAACCTCCTATCCACAACTGGGAGGAATAATTGCCCTAACTGCAACGTAAAGTGACAACAGGAGGTTGTAATTATCCATGCCGCAATGGAAAGGAATTGCAACAGGATCCTTACCTCAACGGAAAAAGAACAACCCTTGCTTGTGAAAAAGGATTATGCCAAGCATCGAAAAAACCGAGAAAAAAATAATGAAAAAAAAAACAAAAACGGAGAAGTCGCTAGCAGCAGGGGGCAAAAAGCACAGGTTCATAATTATTCATGAACACTGCTGCCAAAGTAGGACCAGAGACTTGATACCATAGATCGGAAGTGAGGCCAAAAATGGTATTAAAATTTGACAGTGAAGTGAAAGAAAATGGCTATTGCTAACTATATTATCCCTGAGAAGGATTCACAAGTTGACATGTCAAAAATGAGGTCCTACAATGGTCTCAAAATTGGACATAAAGTGAAACGGCTTCCATGTTTCCTTCCTTCATCGTTTACAAAGTATATCAGAAGTTGATTAGGTAAAAGAACCAATGGCTGATAAGGGTAGGGATGAGCTGATCAAAAAGGGTAAAGGAAAATAACCTAATCCAAAGCAAAAAAAGGCAAAA
>JASGXE010005724.1:0-22005 GCA_030068105.1 Sinentomon sp. SZTP_YWyxl | reverse complement strand
CCTGGCAATTGATAAATAGCTCAATGTTAAGCATTTCCTTTTAGGATATACGAAAGAGATTTCTGAAAGAGCAGTCGGCAAAGCGGATCAGTTTCTCTTCCTCTCCCTCCCTCCCTTCTTCCCCAACCCAGGATCTCCCTTGCGGTCCACAGCCTATATGAGTATACCAGATCTCTCAGTCTCGCCATCCATCCACGGCTATGGGCCAGGACACACCATACTGTACAGGGCGATTCAGAAAAGCGGACAGAGAAAATTTGAGAAACATTTTTTGGAAAAGGAAAAAGAATCATTGGTCAAGAAATTTCCGGCTTCAAATGTTTGGAAATGTGCGAAACCTGGAGTCTGCGAAGAAACACAAATTTATTTCTCGCTCAATTTTTATCTGTTTTTTGTGAGATTTTGGAAGGGCATTTGACGATACGACGAGTGCATTTCATTTTGGACCATCCCGTATTTCCGCGTTTGGTTCCTGCTTTCGGATAGAAAATGTTCCACTCCTGGTGTTCTATAAACCCTCTTGTTCAATTTAACTGTTTTTCAAACTGGAAAAAGCTTTCCCTATTACAACACTTCCCACCCACCCAACCCACCCTCTCGGTACCTACACCACACCACACCACATAGCCTCAGTTCCTTTCCATCCGCAGCCTCCTTCCTTTTGAAAGCAACCCTGCTGTCTACCAACCAACCAACCAGCCCTTGCTCCATACTTTCAGTTCTGTAGACACGTAATTCCAGGTTCGACCCAAGCCTCGTAAATTTCCTTCTTTTTCGCTGACGGATATCGACCATGCAGGCAGGCAGGCAGGCAGGGAACGAGCTTCAGATGGTTGGGGAATTCGGGGAGCCTAGTTCAGGCTTCATAAACTATAGGCTAAAGAATGCGGTGGGGATTCGCAGGATCGGTGGAGGATGAGGAGGGAGGCCATCGGGTGACCATGGGAGGCAAGTCCGGGGGTGCCGAATTTAGCCTGGGGATTGCTACATGTAACAGGCTATTGCTCTGCTCTTGATCTAGAGAGAGTCCTGCAGTCGGTATACCAACACGACGCAAAAGGCCCATCTATCTAAAAGACCAAAGAGAATTCGAAGGTAGGTATTTCATTTCAATGTTTACACAAAATATCAAACAACAGAAGCTCACCGATGGACAGTGACATCACATAAAAATCCTAAAAAGTGTACGAACATGTACATATCATGATACGTATAGGTTTGGGATTTTTGTATTTGAGCTGAGCGCATACGTTTAGACCTTTACATGCAGAGATTAACAGATGTATACAGGTTACATGGACGGCAACATGTCTGCTCAGGAAACCATTTTACAACGTGCGATTTTTAAACCAATTATAGGTACGTAAATGATGTCCATCACACAGAAGTAGGTACATATTATAAAGACCATCTAACCTTGGTATAAGACGACAGATAGAAGGATGACAGATGATAACTTTCAGGTTGCAAACTTCCGAGATCAGACAAATGCAAGCCAGGAAATGCACTGCTGATTTTATGCAGATTGTAAAACTTGAGAGAGAAGTCCAAAGCGCACATGGAGCTGAAGGGAACGCAGAAAACATGGGTATCACTCAGTCAGTGACCAGACCACGCAGATCATGCCGAGCATTTCCCAGACCACAGAGCATGCCGGATGACCAATTCAATCAGATGATATGGAACATGTAGGTACCTATATCCAACAAATACAATAGTTACATCGACCATCTGGGCGAATGATGTGCATCGATCAAGTTGGTGGGGGTAAAATTGGAAGACCACAGTTGCTGAACCTGGTTCCATCCCAGACGAATACATGGCAATCGTTTTCAGAAGCGATACCGCAATCGTTCGAAATCCCAAGAGTTGACATAAAATTCTTCCGACCGCCGCTGCTGCCACAATAAACACGTGCCGCAGAAAACCACGGGAAGAAATAATTGTTATTACAAGTTTATAGGCTAACCTAGAATTAAAGTAACAATAATTGACAACTTATGATTGCTTTGCCATATCTAAATTTCAGTTATAACTGAAATGAGTTCTGCTAAGTGATTATTCAGGATTCACTATTGATATGGGTTCTATCTAGATGAGACTTTGGAGAGAGGAGCTCTCTCATATCAGAAAGCTGCTACCTCAACGATTGTTGAGGGGGCTCTTTTCTGAAATCAGGGCGTTCGAGAAAACCTTCCTCGCGTGCATTGCACACCGACCAGACTTGTTCCTCCATGACAAAATGTTATCCGACACCGCCCATTCTCCAGATATGCTCCCTCAAAGTCCACAAAATTTGCAGATTTTTTCTTTCAAGTGCGAACTTTTTTCCATTGTTCGAGATTTTCTGTTCATTTCACAACATTTCAGTTCATTTTCCACCAAAGGAGACCAGCAACTTGTCTCCCACACCCAAAATACAGTTGGGAGTGCAGACGCGTTGACTAGATTTTTCTCCAAAATGCCAAAGATTTATAAGACTTTGCACTCGGAAGCTTTCGACAAGACAAGATTAGGAATAGGAAAACATTGATTTCCATCAGCCTATATTAAGCTTTTGACAATTTATAATTGATCAGATCATGATAAAATCCAACGGGTTAAGTCATTTTTACGGGGGGGACACAATTGCACGGCAACAGGGTAACATTTTCAGAAAAAAGCTGTACCCTTTGCCGTGAAATTGTCCCCCCTTTGGACCAGCATTCGGCACTGGGTGTGCCTTATTTCTCTGGAGGGCGGGAAGTCGGTTGGGATAGGTTAGGCACTTTGCATAGGTTAAGTTTAGTTGGGTTAGGTTCGGTTTGGTCGTTAGGTTAGGTTCGGTTTGGTCGTTAGGTTAGGTTAGGTCAGGTTAGGTTAGGTTAGGTTAGGTTTGGTTAGGTCAGGTTTGGGTTCTTCGTGCAGTGTACCTTTACATGAAACAACCTGAACCTAATGTATCCATCCAATCTGACCTAACCTGACCTGATCTCCCTGCGCGATCACTTAAGATACAGAATAAGAAAAAATAATCCAGGTAGTTTAGCAACGAAAATGCCAAAGAAAACTGTTTGAGGAGTACACAATTGCACGACAGAGAAAAAGCACACCCTGTACCGTTTGCAGGAGCCAAAGGGGGGACACTATTGCACGGCTATGAGTACAGCTTTTTTCTGAAAACGTTTCCCTGCTGCCGTGCAATAGTGTCCCCCCCTTATAAACGACATAACCCAATCCAGCAGCCGAGGTTGATGGAAATTATCCAATCCATCTGCCAAAATCTTTGGTTGATGAAAATGATCGAATAGTAATTCTGCCAAAATCGGGTTGATGGAAAATCTGTCTGCCTGAAGCTTTGGGTGATGGAAATGCATGTGGATCAACTTTATGCTTTTGGAAAAAAGATTAAATAATTTCAGTCTATAGGCCCCCACCTGAGTTTTTGGCAGACAAGAGTTAATCACTTCCATCTCAGCTTATGCTTTGGCAGATAGGTCAGATAATATCCATCAACCAAAGCCTTTGGTAGATATAAGATTTAGGCAGACAGATTTGATAATTTCCATCATCTTGATAAGCTATTTGGCAGACAGAGACATATTCGATAATTCCGTAAACCTGAGCTTTCGGCAGATAATTGGACAATTTCCACCAGCCGAAGGTTTTGGCGCAGAGAGATTAGATCATTTCCATCAACATAAGTTTTTGGCAGATGATTACCTGGACCTAGATACTTTTACAGCAACCTTCCACCATCCTATGTTTTTGAAAGAGAGATTCGATCATCTCCATCAACAAAATCTTTTGGCAGAAAGATTTGATTATTTTCAGCAACCTAAGCTTTTGGCAGAGAGATAGAACATTTTCAGAAACCTGGGCTTTTGCAAGGCAGATTTGTGATTTCCACCATAGCTTGAGCTTTTGGCAGAGAGATCAGATCACTTCCATCAACCTAAGCTTTTGGCAAATTGATCAAAATAATTTCCATCAGCCTCGACTGTTTGTTTTACGGATAGCGTTCTTTGGTGAAGTGTGTGACTCTGCTGAGCTAATCTGAGGCTCTACCTGGCACGGCATTTTTTCGGATCGGGAAACCGGAAGATGTCCAACTTGCAACAAGCCAACCATGAAAAGGCATGGAGGAGGGCCTGGTTCGGTTTCCTTGCTATGGGTGGATTTCGGAATAAATTACATGGAAGGATTTGATCAGGCAAACAAGATAGGGTATATAGGTTATGGTTAGCGTTTCTGACGAGTTGGTCTTTTTCCGGGTTGGTCTATTTCGTTCCCCCGACGATTGATCTGTAAAAGACTGAACAAAAACCAATCTTGAATCTGCAAGATCCTTCGGTTCGCTCTGTGAAGTTCCTCATGGTCGGAAGGGGCAGAAAACTGAAATCAAAGGATTGGTGCTGCAAAGGCTGGCCACACGAGGCCGCAAGCCTCTCGAGAAGAGAAGACTTGGTTGGATTCCGGACAACCGACGGCCAATTAAAAATTGTAACAACAGAACTTGCAATGCAATCCCATGGAGCCGGTTTCTGAACAGAAAAAAAAAACAGAATTAAATTTCGTGCGCCCGACAGCAAATGAATGCGTGTGTGTGTTAAAAAAATCAAAGGCTCTTGCTTACACGCTTCATGATGCAAGGAAACATCTGTCGTTCGCTGTGTTCCGAGCCGAAGCCGAGAGCCGACCAATTGGAATTGGTTGATTATTTTCGCCAACAATGAGAAAATCAACGTCAAGATTGGGCGGAATGGCCAAAGCAGAGACGAGACTGGTTTTGTTTCGAAGAAAAACCTCAGCACGAAAAGTGCACCGAATGAGCCGTGGTTCGACAATGTCTTTTGCGTGTTGAAATGGTTTTTATTCCAAAATGGGATGGCAGCAGCACTGACGGCAGTCCTCAACATCCCTGGTGATTGCAATTCGACATCCTGTTGTTTTTTGGCCTCGGGATTTTCAGAACCGTGATTTGCAAATTGGAACTCTGCCATCACCAAACAACGATATGACTGGACATTGACATTCCTGAAGGCGGAAATGAAATGTGATGCATCCTGCTTGATGAAAAAGAAAGAAAGATGGTCGTATTTGAATTGAGCAGGCCGGAAACTCCGTTTTTGGAAAAGAGGCCACCGATCAGGCATTCAGTGGCCGACGAACGTACGAATCAGAATCGATCACTGAAAACGCACAGGAGAAATTTTTCGAAAAAAAGCAGGCATTGCAACTGGAAGGTGTCAGGACAAAAATAACGGTGTGAGTTCGAATCATTGAGAAGCCATGGGGGCATCAGGGATGTTCTTAGCTGCCAGGCAAATGATTTCAGGTTTTTTCATAAACGTTTTGAGGAATACCCACTCTTCTATGTTTAATTTACCCGCCTATTACAAAACCTGTGACTCATTTTCCGTCATGGAAACACCTGTAGTGCAGTGAATCCAGCAAAAAAAACAGCCTGGTCGCAACTTGCCTGGTTTTTTTGGCCTCGGCTGACTTGCCAAGTCGGTAGAATAATTCTGCCGTGACAAAGACAATTTTTCATTTGCATAAGTTGATCGCTCTCCGGCTCTCTGCAAAAGAGATTGGGACCCAGCAAACACGCATCTGAACGCACTGCCTCATCCTCATCAGAATTATCATCATTCTTGAAGACGATCAAATTTACGCTGAGATTTCTTGTTTCTTGCAATTCATTCGCTCGCCAAATTATTTTTCGCCTCTTCTCGGTGCGTTTATTTAAAGCCAAATTACACTCTTTGGTCCATGACAAATAGCCTTGAAACTGTGGTTATACATGACATCAATGACGTGTACCTTTGCCCAAGCAGCAGAAGGCGGCAGAAATGCATGTAAACATTTCTGACATTCCGTCAAGACGCGTCCGACGCATGAGAGAGAATACCGACTTTTGTGCTTAAAACTCTTGTGTATGCATGCACGGTGGATCTCGATAGGCCTAAATGCCCACGAAAGTAGGTTGACGCAGATGTGCGATGCCCAAGCATCCTCGTCCTCGGATACAGTAGGTAGGTTCTACTTGGCATTAATTTGGAGAAAGTGCAGCATTCTTGCAGGCTAATCACGACAACGTTTTCCTGTCGTCGAATGTAACTTGCATCAGGAAGAGAACCCACATATGTGCTAAATCCTCAGCCGAA
This sequence comes from Sinentomon sp. SZTP_YWyxl, assembly GCA_030068105.1. Taxonomy (NCBI): domain Eukaryota; kingdom Metazoa; phylum Arthropoda; class Protura; order Sinentomata; family Sinentomidae; genus Sinentomon; species Sinentomon sp. SZTP_YWyxl. Next base: position 15,856 of record JASGXE010005724.1, on the reverse strand, counting down.
CGACGATATGTGTAGATATGTATTCGTGAGCAAGCTCATAAGCATGCGTTCTGAATTTCATTGGATACAATTTCATCAAACCAGTCCCAGTCCCAGCACCAAACGAACATTGTCGGTTTGAGTTGGAGTTGTCTGAACCGAACCAGCATGAGGCAATAAAAAAAAACTTGTTCTTGAGCCTAGTCTAAAGGAGTGGCTCCATCCAGCAAGCAAAAAGAAAGAAAACGACCAGCGTACATTGTTTGCCTGCAATGATGCCTGCTGCAATTGCACCAAACGGTACTTCAAAGAAACAAAAGTTCTGCAAAGAAAAATAAACAAGACCAACGGAGAAGTTCCGGCTATTGCCAACACACCACTCAAAGTCAACAAGACAATGAATGGATGTTTGGTCACGATAAGGACGGCGAATGACGACAAAAAACACAAAAAATACACATGACAGGAACTGTCCCGAACAGATTTGAGTGTTCCATGCCAAAAACTTTACCTTTTGTGACACCAAGTTCTTTCAGAAAGAAAGAAACCAATTCAGCTTGATGCATGGGGAAAGAACTGTTTCATGCCCCAGGACTAATGTTGAGAAATTTACTTTTCTTCAGAGAACGATTCCTGACGGGAATTCGTTACCTGCAAACATTTTTAAAACTCCAATTTCTATAAATCTGCTGAAGGCACGTCTTTGCGCATACTTTGGGAGCTCCATCAATTAGATCATGTTCGCCTTTTACAGCTCTGCATTTCAATTCCACTCCTACCTATACTTGCTGTTGTTTGGTTTTTTCGTTTCGTCTTGAATGACATGAGATTCTCTTGTGCTTCTGACATTTATTTTTGTAAGTTGCTGTTTTTCATATATGAAACGGGGCCAAGCCCTTAAATATAAACAATTCAATTCAATTCAAATGGGCTGGGATGTTTTGTGGGTCACACTGTGACATTCAATTGGACTTCTTGGATCGCATATGTTTCCCAGAAAGATCGAAACACTTTTGAATTGAATAGGATGGAAATTTGAGTGAATAACGCTGTCAAAGACAAAGTGAACTCATTTCAGACGACGCAGCTGTTCAAAATGGATTTTGGTCTTTTGTGATTTTTTTTTTACAATTTACCCTCAATTTCTGACACTGGCATTTGGAAATCAGCCTGGAATAACGATGTGAATCAAGACTCGGATCACCAAAAACCCCATCTCTCCAAGGACAAAACTGATCGGTCAATCAGGGCCATCCGTTTCAGAGCTCTGCCCCCTGGAGACCCAGAAAAAGGTCCCATGGCAGAGAAAGGTCCCTGGAAAAGGCCAAAAATTAGATCCGACAACAGAGGAAGCAAAAATAGAAGCCGAAATAACGACCACGTCAAAAAGAAAAAGCACAACTTTTGACTGGCGACTATTGACGCCTTCTATTTCACTCATAGGACATGCCGACCACTGCCTTTTCAGTTCTGGAGGGAAAACCATCATTCCCTCTGCATGTTGGCGGCTCAACTCAGTCCGTTTCGGAACCGCAAGAACCCCTAAAACGGATAATGATTGATTGATTGGCTTTCTGGAAAAAATGAATGACCAGGAGAGTCAGCGGAGGACTCGAATGTCGACCGAAAACGACCTTGATTTGGATCATGGTCCTCCAGAATCGAATCCTGGAGACCACCCCCAGATGGCCGAAAACTCCCCAACTGTCCGATTTCAAGACTTGCACCGATTTTCATGGGCCATCCCGTGCTTTTCGGAAGGTTGAAGTTCGTCAATGCCCAAAACTGACGGCCCTGGATGTCCCTTCAGGGTCGCAAGCGGAGAGGCTTCCACTGTCCACACCAAATTACCGAGCTCTATGGCCCGTATAAACAGCGGTGAGATCATGAACGGGGTAACGCTAACTTCAGAGGTAAAGCTAATGCGGGGCAAATTTTTATCATGTGTGAAAATTTGCCTTGCAATGACGTTACCTCTGGAATAAGCGTTACCCCGTTCATGATCTCTTCGTCGTCACATATGTAGATGCATGCTTCCGTGGCAGATTCGTGATTTTCAGATGGATCCGAAAGTTTCCGGCAAGCATAGGGAGCGCTAGTCTTTTCCCTGCGATTTTCCAGATATTTTTGAAATTGGCAAACCCCGCTTTGGAAAACACCATGTATTTTCGAACCTTGCCCCCTCAACCCTGCACCTTAAAACTTTCCCTGCTCTCCGCGAGTTTGTTTGTGTGCAGAATTACCCGATTTTTTGAATCAGGCATTTGGAAATCGGCCGGGAACTACCATGAATCGGAGTCTGTTCACAAATCGGATGCCCTCTCAACAAGAACAACACTGAAATGAAGGATTTGTTTGCTTTTCATGTTACCAAAAAAAACAGACCGAGCTTGGTCGGCAATAAGGCTCTGATGACTTCACGAAAAATTGGGACTGTTGGCAGCAGAGGCAAAAAGACTGAAGCAAAATACCGGATGTTCACTTTTTCAATCATGCACTGCGAAGAGGTAATTTCCACGAAGCAGCAAGTTCCATTTTTGCGGATCGAAAAAATATCCCATATCCCATGACATAATGATTATGTCACAGCACAGTGAATAACGGAACAAAACAGTGAGACCCGCTCCATGCATTGAAAGGTCGTGAATAATGCACAATGCTATGTCGATTTTTCGATTTTGAAAAGCTCAAATTGTTGCTTTTGTTCTCAGTTCGTTCTTCGATGGGAGAATCATTTCATCTCAATCATCATTTCATCACAGAAAGCATTTCAAGTTAAAAGAGGAACCCACAAATACCCAGACGGCGACCAAAAAAACAGAGTGGAGCAGTTGGTCGTCAAGCGGGCCGTAAATCATCTCCTGCAGGAAAGGAAATGTTTTTAAAACCGCGGCGAACAACCACCCCGATTAAAGCACAGTTGCCATGGTTGAAGCCAAAAGCAGTAAAAGGGTGAATATTTTAAACTGAGTTTTGAAACCCATTGGGGAATTTCACGGCAGTGTTGTTTTGTGATTTGGCTGTCGCGTCTGTTTCGAATAAGGGACAGGGAGAGAGGGATGAGGATAGAGGACAGGTCCGCCATGTTTGCGTTGCGCAGGCATACCAACCTCTGAAAAGCAAGGCCAGAAATTATTCATGCATATTCGTATAAATGCACCCCATTTCGCTGCTGTTATTGAGGCCGACTGAGCCATTATGGGGACAAAACCTGACAACAATGTACCAACTGCGATGTACCTACAGGATAAAAATAATTGCTTTTGATAACATATGATCACATTCCTGGTGTTGAAGCTCACATTTTCCAGAAAGGACCGAATGGTGTCAGATTTATCAGAGTGAAAACGAAAACTTGCTTGTTGCGCGAATTTGCAACAGACTTTCTAAAATGACCAAAAATGATTTATGCTGAAAGAATATTATTTTCCCTGTACAACTCAACAGAAATAACAAAGAAAATAATATAGTGACAATATAATAATAAGAATAATCATCATCATTTTATGGCAAAGCATCCACTCAACTTCTGACTGACTGGCTGAAGTGAAGTGCGAGGGTTATTTATTGCCAGAATCGACCAAATTTTAATCCCCGCAACGCATCTGATGCAAACCGTTTAGAGTTTTTGTTATGGATATGGGGTAATCGAGGGGTAGAGATTTTGGGATTTCGTAGCCCTGCCATGTTTGCTAGGCATTTCTGTGCACAGGAATGCTTAATCTGCTTATATAGGAGCTGCACTTGTGTTTTGATAGTAGGTACACGAGGAAAAATATTGCGGACGTGCTCAAGACTGAAACTCAATATCAGCTGAGTACCTACCTATTTCTATTTGGTGGTCTTTGAAATTGGCGACATTGAAAAATTAGAACTTGGGAACAAAAATATAGAACTCATTCAACACAACATCATTACATTCATCATTGCAAGGAAGTCGGAAAAAGAAACAGTGCAGATCGGCCGAGAAAAATTTGTTCACGAAGTGAATGCACGCTGAGTCACACAAAACGAAACAAAACAAAAACAAAACAAAACAACACAAAACAAAAACAAATCACGTGAAAACGAACAAAAAGTGAGCATGGCATGGCAGGAAGGTATGGAACCAACAGTGAACTTAGCCATTGGAATGGAATGGGATATGACATCATGCTTCAGGCTCAGATGCGATAATTTAGATATTCCACATGATGCTAAAAACCTTGTTCTTGAGTTGAGAGCATGCAAAAAAGGATAGATCTTCCTCAAATCGATGCACATAATGTAGTCCGAAAGTCTTTGGACAGAGCGAAAATGAAAATATGCTGTTTTTTTATCAAAGTTTGTGGTGAAACTTTTTATGGCTTCAACCACGGATGACGGATGCAACAAATAAATTTTCTGTTTTTATCGTTTCTGCTACTGTTTGAAACTTTCTCTAGCATCCGTGGTTAGAGCTGAAACAAATCGTTGTTCGCCGGGTCACCGTGGTGCGAAGGATTGAATTGGATGTGCAACGAGTTCGAAGGATGCAGTCCATTGCGGGCAGAGTATAGTACGAAGGATGCATAGTATACAAGTGGACAGCGCAGTGCGAAGAATGCACATTCATTTTCAGCAAACTTTCATTGCCACCCATGCATATAACGTACGTTCGTATCACAAATGTGATTTCTTACGCCAATTTTCAGAGTTTCATTCAGCTTCCCGCAGTCAAGACAGAAAAAATAAGATAAATGGTACGTACCCTGAGAAATGCAAGAGAAAGCAAACAGGATTGGGCCAAGGTCTGTTCTTTTTCGATGCTCAAAAAAGCAAAAATTCAAAACGGAGATGCATACTTGAGATGGTCCTTTTTGGAGAAGTGGTTTCGTTCAGAAATTGCTTCCATCGGGGGAGGTGAGGGGTGCGCACCAGAGCCACATTGTGTAGCAATTTGTATTAATATAACGATAATGGAACTGTGACGTTGACAGTTTCAAAAGACACTTGAATTCTTTCGGCTGCATGAGTTTTTCGTTCATTCCCCGAGCAAGGCAGAAAAAACGAAGAGACGAGAAATCGTAGGGGATCAGGAGTCAGGGGACAGCGTATACCCATCCCTCGAACCGCATAGGCAGCACAAAATACAGCTTTTTCAGGGAAAAGAACTCTCATATAATATATTCTAGAAAAGAATTAAAAAGTGTCTCTCAACATGAGCAAAGAAAGAAAAATGCATTCTTAAGCGGCATGGTATGGCGAGGCAGGCAGCACTCTTTCCATCCAATTCTCATCTTTTTTTATTCTCGAGAATTTTTGAGTGCGCCTTTTATCCCTTGGACCGGTCTTTTGTCCCAAGAAGACCAAATTTCCTTCCAGCCGCAGACTTCCATGGGCTGTTGTCGAACCAGACTTGGAAGGAGAAGATGTGGAGGGGCATGGACATGGACTCGAAGGGATGCACCACCTCCACGGATTCATGTGAGCGCATGCATACCTACACGCAAACCGATCTTTCATCTTTTAATATGCAGGAAGTGGAGCGAAATTATAATTTCCATGGACGAAAAAGGCAACATCGGAAAAGGGAAGTAAGCCCAGCAATACGAGTACACCGTCGCGGCTTTCTGAGCTTTCTTCTTGCAGATGGCGGTGTCGGAGGGCGCTTTCTCAGACCGCAGTGCCTCCCTCTGCACCACCTCTCGTATATCTATCTGCGGCAGACTTCCTCTTGAGCCATGTAACTGAAAATGGCGAACGTGGCACATCACGGCACGCGGATGGCAAGAAAGGCAACTGCTTTTTTCATGGATACCAGTTGTGCGATCCAAAAGTCACCCATCACCAGGAGATATTTTAGTATACGCATGCCGACCACCAGGGAAAATCAACAATTGGAAGATGATTTCTAACGATTCAGATGCATTTCCTCCTTTCCTCCCACCGAAATGGGCGCATTTTGGGAAGCAACAAACAAATCCAGTTCAAGTCGGCATTTGAAGCAAAGCGGCAGATTGAAGGTCTCTTTCTTCTTGCCATGGACATTCGGGACAACAGGTTGGAAAATCGACGGAGAAAGAGCCGAAAAAGGGAAAGCGCAATTCCAGAGATGAGATTCCTCTGTCATGCTAAACAACATTCAAAATTGGATTAATATATCACACGAACGAAATGTGCATATTGGAGCACAACACATATCTCGGAATATAGGCCTGGGCTCCATTCCATTCCGCTGCACAATAGCCTGTCTGCATGCAAGCAGCACAGCCAAACAGCCTGAGCGCAAACACATGGTCCCAAAACCCTTTCCAAATCCAAAAAGGGAAGATGCCTCGACTCGACGCCAATTCTAGCTCAAAAAATTTGCAGGAACAGTGTGGCCGAAAAACTGGCAAAATCTTTGCTCATTTGCGGAGCAAAATAAAAAATTGTAATAATCATTTTTATTTCGGCATTTCGGAAAACAGGTACCCAAAGAATTATACGTTGGTCCTTTTTTAAATGACAAAATTATTCCCAACAGTCCCACGAAGTGGAATGGAATGCGACATTCAACAGGCCTTTTCACGTTTCTCAGAAGTCTCTTTTATCAAGGTGTCTGTTGGTACTTATCTATGAGATATTGTCATGACCTTAAATGATTCCTCTGCAATCCAAAGAAACCAGCAGTAGTCTCGGAAAAGTGGCACATCAATAATTGGAAGCGAAAAGTGGCAATTGAAAAAAAAACAAATTGCCCGGACAACGAATTGCCAGAGTAGAAGCTTCAAGATGGGCACCCACGAAAAGTTCCACACGAAAAATGAAAACAAAAAAAGATTGCGGGAAAGAAAGGGTGGAAAATTCGCGGCGGAATTAAAGTTCCCATACATGTTTTTAATTTTCCAATTTAACCGTTGGCGTTGCCTCCGAAACTTTTCTTTCTTTCTTTCCTTTTGCTCTTGTGCAGGCGGTAGCAATTTAAGCGCCAGATTTTAACAGAGCTTCCTGGAGCTGTCATATTTTGACCTCGGTTAAAAAAGAGGAATTTTAATTTCAGCAGCATTGAGCTTTTGCTGGCATCATAACAGTTGAAAATTTTACACAAGTGCATGAGTATGTACCAACATAAATTCCGCCGCTGGTAAAACTCATTTGGATGGAGGACACTGGGGTTGGCTCGAGGGTACAAACCAAAAACCCAAATCTGTCAATGTTGGATCGAATGACGCAAGAGGTGGGTCATGTGTCATGTGATGAAACTTTAGATGATCTGGAAGAAAGAAATAAGTCTGTGAATGAGTGGTTGTTGTGTGATGTGAGTGCATAGCAGAAATTAAAGTCGTTGATAAAAAGACACAAGGGAGAAGCTCCACCGCAGCTTCAACAATAATTGGGCTTTCCCTTCTTCCTGAGTCGAAACTGATGCTTTGTCACAGAAACCAATTGAATAATGTTACCCAGACTTGCCGTTCACCCTGCAACAAACATACACATGGGAAGCATGTTGGTACCTACCTACCGATGGCAAATGGCAATTTTGAATTTTCCTCCGCGCCAGGCATTGTAATGACGCGGAATGCATATTTGGAAAGAGGGAATTTCACGTTTTCCTTTCTTCCTTTCTTCTTTCTTGAACCCGCGCGTCGCAGGAAAAATAAAATAAAATAAACTATATATGCCGAATATAAATCTAAAATCGGCACGTTCTAAATTTGTCATACGTGTATTGGCATATACGCCGACGCGACTGAATACATAGCTGTATAGCTGAGGGCGAGCAACCACCATATTGATGCTGAGCGGAGTATACGCAATGTGCAAAGCAATATCCGCACATAAAGCCATGATGCAAGTCTGGCACGAAGACGTTATTTTTTACTGAAGGAGAAATGCCATGTGAGAATTCAATGGCAATTTTCAGAGAATCAGATGGGCACACAATTCTCGACACTTTTCCAAAGTCAGCTGCTACCGTCGCCATCTCGAGATGCCTCGCTTTTTTGTGGAAATTGCTGCGACAGGAAAATTGAGAGTCGTCTCGATCTGGAATGAGAGAAAACACTCCGTCGCACGAATGTTCTTGTTTTCCATATTCGTGCTTTTTGATGCGCATGCATGTGAGCCAAAGGAATTGTGTTTGCAAAAGCGCGCAAATAGGCTCCCTTCCACCGGTGTGCCGTAGTGTTTAAAATTGGATTGTTTCAAAATTTGTTTGGACTTCCATATTCCAAAATGTACAACTGCGGGTTTCAGTTGAAACAACCCAACATGATTCGGTGACGCAATTGCTCAAAAATTGAAAAATTGGAGAAGACAGGAAACACGAGGAATTTTGATTGGCAACTTTGGAAAACATCGATGGCTGATTTTGCATGTTAAAGAAAGCCAGAATCTTGGTACAAGTTCCGTGTTTTTTAGTTTGTTTGGCCAAACAACCGGTCCACACTAAAACCTGACCAAATTTATAATTTAACCAAACTCAACCAAAACAAAATCACCCCAACCCAACCTATCCTGGCCCAAGCTCAGGCAGATATCCTGCGGTCCATTTTAACGGCGGTCAGATATCCGGATCCCCGTTGCAATTGAGGAGGCCAAATGTAATCCACAAGTTCCCGGGGAACTCACCTATTGATAGTTTTCAAAGATGATTTTCATTCTTACGCTAAACCATTCCATTAATTCCAACCTGCTTTTCGAGAATCCTCAGTCGAAGAAGCTGGTTGATGTGGGTTGAACATGGTATTCCATCTCATAGGTGTCAAAAGAATTTGCTAAAACAATAATTACCCAGCTCCAAAACTGCGATGCCCCAACACCGAACCGACGACCGATCGGAAGGATAGAAGGCTGACGAAACGCGATGACATTATGCTGTTCAATTCCATTCCATTCCAAATTCCTTTCCTTTCCCATTCGATAAAAAGATCAGCAGAAACTCAGCCATTGAAAGCAATCAAGGGTACCTACCAACTGCGTGTGCGAAGGAGTTGGACATGACCTAATGGATCAAGACATATGAACGCGCATTTGCCCGTTTGCCATTTCGCGCATCTTTTTTTAGTAAATGAGCAAACACGCGTTCATATGTCTTGGATGAGGCCATGGATCCCGCTGAAAGTTCAAATTGCACTTAACTACAGATTTCCAGCCGAACGGACACGGATTACTATATCCAAAGTACATGGTCGGTCAAGAACGAAATCCTCCGCCAACGGATTTCCAACCAAAGTTTCTGACACCTTTTGCGGAATTTCAACCGAGGGATGTCCATGCCAACGGATTTTGAGCCAAAGTTCATGCAGCAAGTCGCAATTCAGCCAACAGAATTAGAGCAGTGGATTGTACCAAAACCGTGTGTAGCTCACTGATATATTATTTGAGCGAAAGTTCGTGCGTTTGTCGAAATTGTTGACACAGCACGGATCTCCAACCAACGGATCGAACCAACATGCTTTTGGCCACGAACCGCACCTGGTTAGGTTTGGTTAGATGATGCTGGACAGAATAAGGTGGACGGCATAGTTGTGAGCATTTCCATCTGAGCATTCCAGCGGAAGCGCAGAAGGCGAAAGCTGAGAGAAGTAATTTTTCTTCCGTCGTGTCGAATTTTTAATCTGCACAGCTAAGCGACTTCATCTTATCGATATCGACGACTTTATTCTCGTCCGACGATATTGTTCTCGACAGCGACGACTTTATTCTCGCCGATGAGATTATTGTCGACAGCGACGAGATTGTTCTCGATAGCGACTTTATTCTCGTCGGACGAGATTATTCAGCGACGACTTTATTCTCGTGCGGGAAGACTATTATCTGCGGTGGAGTGTCCGTTTAAAAGGTCACTGATTCAAGAGCTCGCCAATCAAAGTCACCCATAAAAAGATCGGCAGCCAAAAAACGACGCCCTGAACAATCTCGTCTGACAATGATCTTGACGGACGAGAATAAAGGCGTCATTGACGAGAATAATCTCGCCGGACGAGAATAAAGTCGTCGCAGTCAAAAATAAATTTCGTCGACTGAGACTGAAGTTGTTGTGGAGAACAAATCATCCGACGAGAATATGAGTACAGTCGTCCATATCGAGAATTTTCTTTTCAGACGAGAGTAAAGTCTTCGCCATCGAGAATGATCTCGTCGGACGATAATGAAGCCGTCGGACGAGAACAAAGTCGTCGCTGTCGAGAAATTTCGACAAGCCGCCTGCATACAAAATACCAAAAAAAAAAAAATTGAGAAATTGGGCTGGTCGACTGGACAATTTTGCTTTCTTTGATTATCCGTTTTTTGATTCCATTTTCAGATTTCATTTCAGGTAGGCAATGATCAACGTAATTGCGGTGTTTTGGCACAAAATGTGGCTGTGTATAAGTGTTGTCATGGGCCTTCATGACCGAATCACCGGCCGCATGGCAGTCAGTTCAGCAGAATGGCAAATAATGATTATGATGATACAGGGTCGACCTGACATGATATATACATTAGGTACCAACCCGTATCCCGTGGGAACATTGCTGTCTCGTTTACGCGAATAGGAAAGAATGCAACTCAAGAGCAACAAGAGAGATCAAAAAATACCTAACACAACCAAATATCCGCAATATGTACCTATCCACGTTAACGGATAAAGGAATGCAAAATTCTTACCTGTTTTTTCTTTAATTTCGCAGAGCACACTAAAAAGCGCAGGTTTCATCCTGTGACAATTTAGTGTGTGCTTCCTGAAAAAAGAAGAGAAACGATGGAAAAACTTCAAAAATTGCAAAATCACAAAAATATCTTTTCTTCTCAAAAATTAAAAAACGTGTGAAAACCAAACGACTTGTGATCGAACCAGAACGGAGCTGATAAAACCTGAAGTACAAATGAGGAATTATTGGTGACTCACTTTCCAAGAAGGCTCAAATGAGACCGGAACTAATGCGATCAGCCCCACGTGGTGGGATCGATCGAACGTTGACATTCGGACAACACACATTCAAGCCAACACAGAGTCTTGCACCTTGGTGATGAAGATACCTGCTACACGGACTGTAAACGTACCCCAGAAACCTGCAACACGGACTGTAAACTACGCCCATAACCTGCATGCACAAGTGCCTACATGCTATTCTGGATGGATTCAAACCAGGGATAGCCATATTGGGGAGTAGCCATCCCCTCTAAGCTATGCCATCCCCTCTAAGCTATAACGATTGACGAGATACCCTGCAAGCTTCGGCTGGTCTCCTTCTCATTCTCCCCCCCGAAACATCTCCGTGAAGGGAGAAAACATGTAATTTTTGGCTGGCGATAACATCTAATTTTCCGCCGGACCCGATAGCTTTTCCATTGTCTTTTGGACACCTTTTTGCATGGAATGAATTCAATCAATTCGCAAGAAAATCAACCATCAAATACTCTCAATTCAACAGGAAATAATTCAAAGAGGAAATAATTGTCAGGCAATTCTTTCGTATGAGGAAATTGTAAAAAAAGAATCCAGAAACCAACCTTGCTTGTGCTTCATCCAAGGACTGATCGGTGATGTTCATAATTTGCTGCAAGATTTCCGCAATATCCTGCTTTCGGCCCTCTTCGGGGGTGGCTGGTGGGCCTTGCGAAGGGTCCAAACCATGATATGACTGAGGCAACATACCCACTTGCGATGATACAGCCGGGTGCATCATCAAATTTTCGTCCATATTTTGGTATAGTCGGCTTTTGTTAAGTCCACTCCCCGCGCTTAAACAGGGCTGGACGTCCTCTGAAGCGTTTGATAAAGCCCCCAGGATTTTAGATTTTTCTTTCACTCGGTTGTGAAGAAGGGAAATGGACGAATCACTTAAACTCTATTTTATCACTTATCACTGGCTGAACTGAATATTATAAACTATTGAACTTTGAACATGAATAGGTACCTCTTTTTCACAACCGTCACGTTTGAAAGCCGAACATTGTTTCTTCACACTCGTAGTCTATACCATTTCTGGTGCCGATTTTTTGAACATTTGGGCTCAAAAGGAAAGAAAGGAATATCAGCAACTGTTGTTTTGGCCGGAATTTCCCCGCCAAATTTCGGAAGAGAGTTATTCGAAAGTATGTTTGAAATTTGGAGGGCGGTTTGAACCTGCCAACATTGGAACGGGAATGGTTTAAAAGTGAAGTGGTTGTTGACCACTTTTTTATCGTGAAAGCAAATATGAAAAAACTGGATGATAGGCACAAGGTTAGCTGATAAGTTACTCGATAAGAATGAAAGTTCGCTGAAAATTCAAAATGGTGTTGGAATCGACATCAATTAGAGTAGATTTACCAGGCAATACAAAAATAAAATGCTACCTATTCTTCCTGTAGGTCATTTCACAACAGCCATTTCTTAAAGTGTCGACAGCGACAGATGAGGTAACTTATTCTAAATGAGGGTTACAATTTGGAATATCGTAAATGTGTTCTTTGAAATTGGGGTTTTGACAGCAGGTGATAGCAGATCGTGTGGCAGCCACAGGTGTTGGTGTTCTGAATTCATGCGGGTTGATCCGCTAAATTTTGGCATAATCCGCTGAATTTTGGCAACATTGACAATTGGCAAAAACATGGTTGCCACTGTTTTGAAAAATTGGAATTCCCTGAGTTTTCCAGGTTTTCCAGGAGGATTCTCAGTTTTTCCAGGGTGAATTGTGGGTTCAAGATCAAGAATGGGTTGTTGAAGAAATATAAGACATGGTGGAAAGAGAATTGGTCGAATGGGTCAAGACAAAAATGGGATGATGAAGAGAAAAATGGCAAGACAAGAATGTTCCCCAGGGTGTCATAATTGGAAATTCAAAAAAAAATGTGAACGAAAAAATGGAAATTTTTGGAAATTTTCAATTTTCCAGGGTTTTTTCAAAAATCCCTGAGATTTCCAGGTTTTCCAGGTCACAAAAAAATTCCATGAGTATTCCAGGTTTTCCATAGGTTGGTAGCAACCATGAAAAAGTAGCCTACGGTCGGACGTGCGCAGTGGATGAGCATCATGAAATCTTTCATTCTCTTATGGGCATCTCCTTTTTCTTGAATAGTGAGAGACAGGAAAATGGCCGACGTCGAATGGGAAATTGCCAACAGTTGCAAAGCTGCAACCATGATCGTAGAAAATCGCAGCACAGAAAGAAGCATCGAAAATATGAACCAGGTCACGTTTTTTGCTTAATCGCGATAGATCTCTTTGTTCATAACCAGCATCATCTTGGAAAGCTCAATCTGACAACCACTTCTGAATTGCTTAACAAAATATTCATCAGGCAATTTCTAACTGCCACATCCAACATGAAAGAATTTCAAAATGGCTAGAATTTTGATGTCGTTTTGAGAAAGTACGAGTATGAGTGAAGAGAAGTATCTAAATCCGATTTCGAAAAAAACAAACATGGTTTTTCATGGTTCAAAAACACGCTGTCAAAAACGTCAGCTCTGTAGCGGCGACTTAGGGCTTTGGGTCAAAATATCAAAAACGTTGAATCAGGTTTCCTTTATGAGGCCAAAATTATTGAAATCAGTTGAAAGGTACCAGGCAATGCAACAGGTCAACACACACTTTCCAACCTGCAAACATTTTCAATGAAAAAAAAACGCATCGGATGTTCTGCGGCACGCACGTGAAAAGTTTGAAATTCTCACACCATAAAAAAATTTCAGCGAGGTAGAAATCAGAATTTCAATCTCGGAGTGTTGTTTGATTTCAAAAGGTTCATCACAAATTCCTTAAAGTGTTTTTGCAAACTTTCTTCGTTAAAAATTTGTTCTGGCACTGATTCAAAATTTTCCTGCACCAACCTTGCATTTGGGGAGCTGCCAGGTCAGGCCATGCAGCGGATTTGATTATTTCGGTAGGTAACAGAATGTTGGAGACTTTCAAGTTCTGAGGCATTTCAATTTCAAAAAACTCCGTTCAGCATTTTTGCCATCATCTTGTAAGGCCTAATTACAATGTCATTACTGGGACATTCATTGCAAGAAAAACAAAACAGTTAAAAAAATTGGGGCCTGCCAGAGGTAAAAAGTTATTCCCCAAAAACGTTAGGCATGATGAAAGTTGTTATCTTCCTTCACAGTAAGGCAGTTGTCACAAAAAGTACAAAGAGTGAAATTACAGAGACATTCAAATGACAACAAAAACAGAACAAAAACGACAGGAGACAAGTTAAATAACAGTTATAGTTGAAGAAACAATTGAGCAACTACGGGCAACAGGGTTTTGGAGGCTAACGCATCAAGAAGTGGAGAGATCTGAAATATCATTCCAATCGCAAAGTGTTGGAGAAATAGAAACAAAAATTGAATAGCATTGAATTTTAATCGTACGGAAGCTGGATGTTAGGTACCTACCATTGATGTGCAATTTTTGAGTGGTAATTTGAAGCAATAGACACCCAGCCAGCACTTCTTGAAAGACATGGTCATCAACACCACCCACCATTTTTTTATTCCCCACACTGCAAATAATTAGTGGCAAAAGATGACCATTAAATTCGTGGCAGTTTTTCAACATTTTAGTGGCAATAATGGCCACTAAATGGTGACATTCAAGCATTCCCGTGAATTTTGACCAATGTGGTGGAGAATCCTCAAGATCTGTCACCTGCGGCACATCATTAATCTTGATAAATTGTGGAAAAATGCCACGAATTTAGTGGGGAGACTGTGGCCCATTTCGACACGGGTTGCAAAATTGGACATCATGCTTTTCGAGATAACAAGGCACCTGGATGGATGCAGAGTCAGAAATTCAAAATTGGTGGCAAAACGATGCCTCTTTTGGGCGATAAAAAGAATACAAGTGCTTTCAAATGTTTATGGAATTCGGTCGGTGCACCTTACTCATTCCAACATGTCATGGCAAAAGTAAATTCATGACCTGCGCCATTTTCAATGTGCTGGATGATTGCTTCGCCATTCACTTGCTGCTGTTTCATTCAATAAAATAAATTTTGTGAGCTTTGTTTGACTGGGCCCATTCATGGACTGCTATGACCTCTGGGAGAATATTTGTGGGAAAAATGTGAATCCTGTTTCCGAAGTTCAGTCACATGGCCCGTTTGTTGTTCAGACATCCTAGATTGTGAACCACAAAAAGATTTTTATTTCTGGGCACATCCGATGCGGAAATGGGAAAATAATTGAAAAAAAATGTCCAAATTAACCTGTCTCCCTCCCCCAGTCATCTTGTTCCACTTTTGGTGGAATTTTGGCTCGAAATATTTTGCAGACGTTGATGGAGCTGAGCCAGATTCAAAATCTTTTGCATTTGCGAAACACTGGTTGCTCAGAAGAAAATAAAACACCTATTGTTGATAACGAGCGTTGCGACACAGCACATGATAATTCAATAGCAATTACAATTTGGGACAGTCCTCAAGAAATGGGTCCTACAGCACTGAAGCAAATTCAAAAGTTTAGTTGCGGACACAGATAACTCCCTTAACGGTTGCGGGTTGAGCCTTGCGAATTGCAAGAGTGGGATGTACCTGTGCTGATTGTCCCAAGGCAGCAAAATGCACCTATTTGCAAGGTCCTTGGCAAATAGGGAGGTACCTTTGGTGATTGTGCTGAATTCATGACAACTTTCCGGAAAATGTTGGTTTTCACTTATGCTGGTGCCAATGCGGCCCAATGCTGCCAATGCAACGATTCCATTTGGTCATTTTGTCTATTCCTCAACCCACCTGTTCGAAATCGTTTTGGGATATGAGTGATGCTGGGATTACGGGTAAAATCCTAATTTATGTTTCAGCCAACTGTTAAAATGAACAGCCCACTAATGGCTTTGGCGATCTCTAGATTTGGACCCGACTGCAAACCTTTGTTCAACATGCAAATTCCCTGTGGATTTTTACCTGCATTTCGAATTTTAGAAACAAAATTGGTAGGTATCTTTCACCAAAAAGCCAGCTGGGTGTTGAAAAAA
>JASGXE010005723.1:0-45141 GCA_030068105.1 Sinentomon sp. SZTP_YWyxl | reverse complement strand
CTGAAAAAAGTTTGGGTGGTGGGCCAACTTCACAGTGAAGTTGGCCCACCACCTATTTGGGAGACCCTGTAGCCCAAACGGTTTGGGCACCATGGCTAAAATTTTGGCACCAGCCGGCACCGCTCGGGCACCATCCATTTCGCCCTATTTGGTTGCGGTGGGCTGTAGGTGGTGGGCCAACTTCACACACATCTGTGATATCTGAATATACTTTTGAGAAGTGTCAAGCTTTCCCGCAGAAAGTCATAAGATTTGATCGAAAAAACAACTTGTGGTAGATTTTACCCACATCCCATCGCCCACTTAGCCACAGACATCAAGGAATTTCACATTTGCGGCAAAATATGGCTAAATATATGGCAAAATGGCAGTTATGGCAAATATATGGCAAAATATGGCAAAATATGTATATGGCAAAATATGGCAAAAATATGTCAAAATATGGCTATCTCGTGGAAAAGCCTTTTTTCGTTCCCCTGCTTTTGTTCCTCTGTTCCCATTCGCTCGTGAGTTCCAGGAACTCACGAGAACTCACGAGCAGTTCATTCCTCAAACACTTTTGAATGTTTGAAAAAGAAACACAAAAATGATTGAATTCATGAAAAAAAACATCTTTCAACAAAATGACCATTTGCTGAAAGAGGACAGCGGCAAAAAGGCGAAAAAGAATTTAAGCATGCTCATGAAATTATGCGAAACTGTTTGCCACGCCAGGTCGACTGCCGGATGAAATACCTTCGAAGCCCCGGCCGCGTTTTTACAAACCCCATCCGAGCAGCGAGATTGGTGACTTTGACGAGTCCCGTTGGTTACCGCGGAGCGACAAGGCGGGTTGCTCTGACCAGCAATAGGGGTCGGGCATTCATTTTGGGTAGGCTACTCTAGGTGATGGTTAGATTAGGTTAGATTATATTAGGTTAGAGTTTTGACGAACCCACCCTATCCTAACCTGACCTGAGCAACCCTTACCTAACCGCACCTAGAGGACTCAAAATGAATGCGGAGTCCAACAACTGAGATGCAACTTCTCTTTCTCGATCCGCTGCGCCGAATGAGACGCGTCAGTCAACAATCTCTCTGATCCGTTGGGATTTGTAAATACGCGCCCTGGCCTATCTTTCCTCCCCATTTCATCACTTCATGTGAAATGCTGTCAAGGAATCATGGGATATCCTGTACCTGCATCTCCACGGCCGCCTGTCCGTCTTTCAATTCCCTCTCGCCTTTCGAAGAGCTGCAAAACAACAAAGCAAGCAAAAGCAAAAGGAGGCCAGAGCAACCGAAAGAGAAAGGAAACTGGAAAAGAAATCTTTCTCAGGTCCAATTTTCATTTTGCCACTTTCCTTCCAGATGCTGTACCCAACGTTCCTTCCTTTAACTCTCACTTTGATATGCTTCAGACCTTTTCCCTCCCGTGTTTGATTCCCGCAACAAATGGGATCCGAATTTCGCGTTTATTTGCCTGAAGAACATATCCCCAGAGTTTTCGGCCGGCAGGGTGTCTGATAACCTTGTTGTCAGTGGCTTAATGGTAAAACTTTGCCAGACCATGCTCTGCCCACACGCCCAATTGGTACAAAATTTGCCAGCCCACACGCCCAATGTAAAGAAAGCATGGGTCGATCTTCTATTCAGGCCATACCATGTCTCGACGTACTTCGTAGACCATGCTACGTGCGGGACCTCCATAACACCATTGCTCCAAAAAGTGACATTAAAGTGTTTGCATGCGGAGTGCAAAGCATTTGCATGCGACGGACAACGAATTGCATGCGGGGGCAAAGTGTTTCTGCATTTGGGAGGCAAATTATTACAACAATGACGTGAGTGTTGACTGAAGTGATTTGATTGCATATTTTATCCGACACCCTGTACGCATTATCGTTTCAATTTTGGATGCATTCGTTCGCCTGATAGTTTCGCAGCAGTTTTTTTTACAAAAGTAATTGGTTTTGATAATAGAGTTTCACTTGTTATAATGCTTTGGTTGGTCAAGAATTCTTGCCTGCACAATTTGCCACACACAAAATCAAATGGAGAAGCTTCTCATTTTCAACCCATATTACTCTCACGAATAGTGGTGCAAAATAAAATTGTTTCTTTCGAAACTCCTTGAAACATCCTTCCCAAAGTGAGCATCTGTCATTCTTCAGAACCGTGTTATAATGGGCTACAAAAGGAAATGGTATAAACAGACACAGAAAAATTTGTGTTACCGTTAATTGACACAGCAAGTGTTTCTTCGAAAGTTTGGCAAGAATATCGAAATTTATTCCGCAAGCTTTAGGTACGCCTTGTTCCGTACACTAGAAAGTAGAAAATTTTGGTAAAGTACAGTTGGCCAACGGACTCTAGAAATAGTGTTTGGATAGGAAATCACGTCTTTGCATTTCAATTTTAGCTCGATTCCGTTGTTGAAGATCACGAAAGAAGATGCCTATACAGTTTCACTCATGCCACGGATGGCCAAATTCTATGTAAGAGAAATATCAATGGAAGCATGAACATTCCTAACCGTCTGATTTCGAAGTTGAGCTCACGATATGGTTGGACAAGTTGGATGAAAACGGAAGGACTCCACCTGAGCCGGGAATGTCGTCAAACAAGGCCAGACCTATGCACTGCACTGAACACGTCTATTTCCAACTGCTATCGAAGGATTTCCTTCGACTGCAGATTTCATAATGCAAGACTTCAGTTCATGATAACCATGAGTTCATGCACTTTTGCATTTTTATTTATTTATTTATTTACTTGTTCAGACAATACTGTCACAAACAGTTATGGTGACAAAAGGTCAAACAGGGTAAAACACCGTCAAACAGGGTAAAAACAAAGTTTTCAAATGCCAATGAAATCAAAAGTCCAGAATTGGTGCGGCGCCCAGATATTCAATGGCTCGCGACACCAGTTGAGATGAGGAGGGGAGATTGTTCCAATCCCCGATAGTCCGAGGGAAGAAAGAGTTGAAGTAACGGTTTGTTTTACATATTGGGGCATGTAGGATATAACAAGACCGTTATCAGTGCTGCGTTGGGCAATATTGATGGGATAAGAGGGAGCATCATCCTGCTGTTTCATGTGGCAAGGTATTGGCAATTTTCAAGTGCAGCAAGTGGTCATTAAATCTGTAAAATCGGGCAAAATTTGATAAAAAGGAAATAAAATTTACACACACAAAATTTACAATTGTACAAAAAACATGCACATAAAATCCGTCAAAAACGCGTCAAAGTCGGCTCACGCCAGTTGCTGTTCTGCGCCCCATCAGAAATTCAATTCCGTTGAAGTAAATCGTCACCAGCCTTTCAGTTTCTTCTCTCATATCGTTTTCAAATCATATTCTTGTGTGCCATATTCTCATCTAATTTAATTGTACCTGCCTCACGGCCGTAATCTTGTGATTTTCAGCTGCTGCAATCACTTACGTAAGTGGTGAAATCACTTGAGTGATGAATCTAATGGAGGACTTCAACTGTGCTTTTTGGAAATCTGGCCACCAGGCACAACTATGGGTCTTGGGTTCTGGATTCGGCCATATTCTGCAGTCACGGACGGTGGAACCTCAAACAGTGGATGATTTTAGCTTCGAGTCTGTCGAGCCCCATCAAAAGAGTCTGACGAATAATTGTCATTGTATTAAGATGTGCGATTTAAATGTAAATATTCAATTTTGACGGACAAGGCAGCACATGAGAACAACAAACAGATCTTCAACATTCAATTTGGACAAATAAGGCAAAAAATAACGTGAAAACAAATAAATTATCAACGACAGAACTGCAGTAAATGATTATAACGATAAAAAGGAATTTATTCATTCCTTAAAAACGACTGTGATAATGCAAAAAAGATCAATTCAAGTGAGTAAAACGAGTAAATAATGATGTGTGATGGAAAATCTGCTTTAGCGTGGGTTTCGAAGATTTGCAAGCAATTGTCGTCTGCAGAAAACCTTTATGCCAGAAAACACCTCAGGATCCTTCAGGGTTGGCCTTTCGAGGAGCAAACTTTTTTCAAGACAAGTGACGCCTTGATCTTCCCTTTCATCTATTGTAAACAAACATCCTGGAAGAGCCCCATTTTCAATCTTCGTCTCTTTGCGAACATGTCATTTTCTCATTTTGATGGCCAAGGAAATTTGAGAGAAGACAGACTTTTCACATGTTTTTTGGAATGGTCTTTGTTGAATTTGTTGGATTATGAGAATGATCCTAGAAGTTGCTCAATGTTTCAGCTGAAAAACGCAGAGGGAGAAAATTACAATTCGGGCATTCTTCTCTTTTGAAATCAGGGGTCGCATTGAGGGGGAACGCAGGGGAACGGCGTTCCCCTAGCTTTTTGGAAGGGGGAACGGCGTTCCCCTAGCTAAAAAATTATCCAGGGGGAACGCCGTTCCCCCGCTTCCTGATTTTTTTGGCCATCGTGCATGAACGGCCAACTTTATGTATCAAGTCAATTTTTGAACTCCTTGATAAGTGACATGTTTTAAGTGCCAGTTTTAAATTTCTAACGCAGCATCAATTCCTTTTCCTTTCACCTCAGTCTTTTGTCACCAGCCACTTCACTTCACTGAAACATATCGTCCATGCCCCGGAAATATTCAATTGGGTGTGTGCAGATGGCGGTTTTGAGTGTGTGAAAAATGCTCAGTTTTCTCCAAAATTGGGCACTCTGAGCACTGTGTGAGGTTCCATTTTTTTTTTCAAAATTTCTTCCCCTTCGGGGAGGGGGACACCCCCTCCCCGAACCCCTCCCCCGGCGTTGCGCTTCGCGCAACGCATCGTCGGGAACGTACAGGCGTTCCCCTACCTTTTATTTTACAATGCGACCCCTGGTTGAAATTACAGTCACAATGACAATCGCAGTTACCTAAGTCGTAAGGGTTATTCCTGCAAGCCTCAATATTTATTTTTGTGCGATTTTTGATAGCATAGGCATTGAATTCACTCTTGCAGCAATTGACCAAAGTCCGATCGAGTAGAAATTGAAGCTTTCAGCATTGTAATTGGTATGCTGATTAATTCAGCAGTGCTAGAAAAGAAATGGGTATATGTGCACAAAAGACAACACATACCGAAGGGTGAAAGTGCATGTGAGGGGAGCATGCATAATTCTGCGGGACTGAGACAAGTTGTTTGCATTTGAAAGAGTGGTTCCCAAAATTTGCATTCCCAACCCATAACAACAACTCATGTTACCCAGAGCGACATTTCGCACACATGCGACACAGGCTGGAGTGTTTTGGTTTTCCTGCCTGTTGCAAATGACAGCTGTGGTGCATAAAGTGGCCTTCTGTGGAAGTCAGAATAAAATAAGGCGAAAATAGTATGAGAGGTGAGAAAGCTTCACAAACACAAGGTCCATGGAAATTAGTCCCATTGGAAAATGATATGGTGCCATAACCGCAAACTCTCAAACTTACGTGTACACATCAGGGTGTTCCAGAACAACTGACACTGACAAATTTTCAGGACATAGAGCAACTCAAATGAAATTATTGCAGTGAAAAAATGATTCCGACCCCCATTTTGATTTTATGGGCTTCCAAAACCCCAAAAATGGCCCCATTTCAGGGAATATAACCCACGTTTAAGAATTAATAATTACTCATGGTGATTGGTATACAAAAAATAAAGACGCACGAAAAGCTCTCCGATCCCTCATTTTGGTGTTATGGACCCCCAAAACCTCATAATTGGTCTTATATATCCGGGCGAATATTCAAAATCAACGTGGAGCAACCAAATTTTCTGGACTGATTCCTCATCGCGATCGGAATATTCGTACAAGGTAAAAAGGCATGAAATGTCCTCCGTACCCCATTTTGGTTTTATATATGAACATTCGCCCCCTCGAATATCTGGGCCAATTTTGGGTGTTTTTGGGTTCCATAACACCAAAATGGGGGGTAAGGTGGAAAAGCATTTCGTGCGGCTTTCTGTTTTGTTCTAATCATAGTGAGGAATTACTCAGAAATTTTGGTTACCCCGCGTCGATTTTAAAAATTCGCCTCTGTTCCCCAAAATGTGGCCATTGGGGGGGTTGGGGACACAAAAATCAAAATCAATTTTTAACACAAATATTTTGATTTGTGTTGCAATGAGGCAAAATTCTCTTGAAAATTTGCCTGTGTTATTCTGGAACACGGACAATTTTTTTAACCAAAAATTCGCTCCTGTATTTTTATGTCATTAATTCACGCTGTAAAAAAAATCAGCGTCAAAATGAAAATAACTCCCCGTTTTGCCCAGAGTCAGTGTCGTTTCTTGTAATTTTTAAGGCTTGTTTTCATTTCTTTATTTCGAACACAATCATTTCGCTTTGTTCAAACGACTTTTTGGCTTTAAGTTACGAATTTCAAGTTTTCTGACCTCAGTCACAGAAGTAAATGTGAATGTCTTTCATCCAATCAAAGTGAATCTTTCTTGTTATCGCATTTTTACACGAATGTGCGTTCGCCGTTTGCACTTGAAAATGAAAATGAAACGTGATTGAATTGAATTGTTTGTTGGCCGCTCTTGAAACGGAACAATCAGCAATGAATGCCTCCGGCAGCCAGCGCTGCAGAGGGAAAAGGACAAGAGAAGAGTTTTGGTTAGCCCCTGCGGAAAATAAAGCATATGCAATATGCGAAATTTGCGATGACGCTAGGTTGCAGCTTTTGGACGTGAAGGGGCGAAAGGCGGAAAAGTGCACCAAGCTGTTTGGAAACTTTTCGTTTCTGCACACAAATAATGTGTTAGTGAATTGTTTACTTTCTTTTTTTTCCATGGCTTCTGCATTTCACATTTTGCTATCTTTACGTCACGCGTGTGCTCTGTTTCATTATTGTCGCTCTTTCTCTGAATTGTAAATGTTGCAATAGAATCGCTCTTTTGCCCTTTTGAACCAGAGTAGCCACAATTTGTAACTCAAAGAGGCAACCAAAACTAGTTGATCACAGGAGAAACTTTAAAGAACTGGCCATAATGCAGGGACCATGGATATATTTCATAAAGAGCTTGATGCATCTTTACACCTTAGTGCCCTGATATTTTACAGTGCATGTTACCATTTAGCGCGCAGTGGTCCATTAAGCAAACACGAGTGAGTTTCCGTATTTTGTGGTCCATCAGAACTTTGAATTACCTATAATTCTCGCTTTTTTGGCACCAAGAATAACACAAATTGTCTCTCGCACGAAAGAACACAAAGTGACAATTTAAAAAATAAAATGAAGTAAAACAATGAAGCATGTCCTTTGACCACAACACTGCATCTACCATCATCCATGGACAGTGCAACTCCAAGTACCATTCCACGACTCGTGCCCACTCAAAGAACATTATTTTGACAGGCACGGAAAAAGTGACGGACTGATATTTTACTGCAGGGTGGTAAGGACCCTGTTGACAGAAGAGGATGCGAATAGAAAAGTCTTGCGATATTCGGAAAGACATTTATGTCTGATCTGGGGATCTGCCAGCCCAAAACCTGTTTCAACTTTATTTCTGTGAAGTGGGAATATCAAAAGTAGATCTTATACCCAATAATTAATTAAATCTTTTCAATTACTGCCGACTGCTGAAAGTGAAGTAAGCTCTGTTGAATCCATTGATGACACAGCAGAGCAGCCATCTGGCCCCTCCTCAATGGTCTCAATCACTCCCCCTCCCACCATCTTGTCTGGCTCGCAGAATGCATGCCGAAAAGCCTTCATCAAACAGGCGTCCGTGAGAAATCTCAGGGTGGAGCTCAGCAACCCGAGTTAAAATCATCGAAATAACCCGTGAAAATTAATTGGGAGGGACCCAAATAGTGCACAAATTTTGCTGAAGGGAAGGTCGACCCTAGATCCCCGACTCGGACGCCCGTTTTAAAAATGATTCCAGACGTCGAATCGGAAACCCGGTGCATTAATAATTGTCAATTCGAACGGGGTGATTCCAATCATCGCATCCCGCTTGCGACCCCGTCGATTTGCGGCCAACCCCTCCGCCCCCGAGGAGGGCAAACATGGCGAGTTTGGATGCATGGTGGAAATAATAAATGAATTTATTTCGTTGGACAGTGTGGACAGTCGCTTAAGTCTGGTTCTCGCACATTGGCAGATACGATAGGCAATTTTTTTTGCTTCTCCAGCAACCAGGAACTCTCATGGCTCCAAAAAGAATTGGGAGGATGCGATTAAAAGGGGCGTTCATTTTTCAGGACCATGGGGCAATACTGGTTGGGCATGCATGAGCACAATATTAGATTTTCGCAGGGTGGTAAGAATCAGGGAAGGAGCTATGGACACCGAACTAGTCTGAGGTTATACTCTTCTGCCACTTCGCAGTCGTATTGATATAAAGAATAAAGAATAAAGGCCCAGCAGGGTTACAAGGTCCAGAGTCCCTGGCGTATGGTCTTGCCTACAGACCCAAGGTGCAGAAATTTTTTGAATTTTGGATTAATTTTGAGTGCAACATTCGTGTTCTGGACGTCAAATGTCCAAGTTCTCGGGCGATCCAAATGCACACGCCAGGGGGTGAGATCAAGCGAGCAGCTGGGGGCAAAATTGAGGTCTCTTCATGGAAATGCGACACAAAAGTGTATTTTTCAGGCGACAGGTGATGTTCGATGCCCTCAGTTATTATCCGCCTTGTACTCGGCTGGTGGAGTGTCGATTTTTTCTATCAAATATAGAAAGCTCGGTTGCTTTCAGGAACAGTTTTGTGCACACATGAATGAACGTGGGGATGATAAGGTTTCCAACAAAGGACAATCCTCCCAAAAACAGCCCTTTCCGTTTGCAAGGGGATGCATCCCCGAACCCCCATTATCGGAACCCTTGCCAGTATCATCCGAAATTGACAAAACCGTATGTGAAGACAAAAAACCTGCGCGTGGTTTTCGTTCTACTCATCAAGAGGTTGGACATATGAACAGGTTCCACGGATTTTCCAATTTCTTTTCATAACAGATTTCTTTCTCGACTCGAACAGTATTTCGTACTTTCGTTCTCACCGATCCAACAAGTTTTTGTCGCATCAAAACAGTGGCTGATGACTGACTGGTCTTCGATTTGTTTGTGAGACTCGAGATGATGTTGTTTACCGAGCTTACTTTCACATTCCAGATCACACAGTGCATGCTAATCAGTTGTTCAGCCGTTCAGCGCCCATCCACATTGCAGCCTCTATTTCACGTTTGGCCTTTTAGTAACATTGTGGTGCTGAACCTGGGAAAATGAAGTGATCGATATCTAATGAGAATACCAAGTTGGACTAAGGTCCTCACTGTCCAACATGCTGACAAAACCTATTTTCTCTATCTCCATCTGACGTCCTGCCGATTTTTTGTCAGAGAAACGAAAACGGGTGGGTTGGTTTGCTGATGTTTTCGTCGTGTCCGCACAGCCAGAATCGCGTGTAGTCATCGCAATGGAATAGCAGGCCATGGTGCAGCAACAACAAAGCAATATCCAGCTAATATTGGATGCCAAATGGCCTCATCAAGCCGAAATGGTCTCTCGACAACTTTCCGAGTTCCGCAAACTCCTCGTTGAGGCAGAAAATATCTATCTTATATCCAATCTAACGAAATTGAATATCGATGGAAACGTATGCGAAACTGGCTGCGAAAATTCCGTGCCAAGCTGCTGCAGCCCCGTGTTTTGTGTTAGAAATTGGATTGAAAGTTGTGTCTCACCAACAACTTGTTGTTTTTGAGAGCAGGATGTTTTGGGTTTTGCATCGTGCTGATATTGAGCAAAAAATCATATCCATTACTTGAAAGGGGTGAAACTTGAAAATTCGATTTACGAATAGCAGCTACACGAATATTTTTCAAGCGAGCGCTCGCCAGCTACACTCTAAACACGAAGTTCAGCTTGGAACACCATATTTTAACATGGGCTTAGATGGGAGGTGTTCTTTTAGGAACACACGTCTTGTTTTTGGAACACCATAAGTGTTCCATTTGGAACACAAATGGAACACTTATGGTGTTCCGAAACACCAAATGTGTTCCAAATCTGTGACATTGCTGTCACAGATTTGGAACACATTAGGTGTTTCGGAACACCATCAGTGTTCCAAATGGAACACTTATAGTGTTCCAAAAACAAGACGTGTGTTCCTAAAAGAACACCTCCCATCTAAGCCCATGTTAAAATATGGTGTTCCAAGCTGAACTTTGTGTTTAGAGTGTAACAGGCTTCAAAGACTGGCGACTCAGCCATCCACCCATCAACACTTAAATCAATATCGAAGAATATTTTAGGCAACTTTTTGTCGTCTGCTGAAAGGCGTGAAAAGGTCTTACCAGGCTCGCCAGCCATCAAAGCATCCGCAGAAATGGTGGTGTGCCACCGAATCGGACACCTTTCTCATCTCCAAAAGGTGGCCAATCGAAAACATTTCGCTCTCTCGGAAAAGGAATCGAAGAAAAAAATAATAAAGATGGCATCCCTCCCGTGAAATGAACAGCAATGTTGTCGCTGTCACGCCCCAGACCACCCTTGGTAACTGCCCTCCCTCCCTACCTCAGAACAGAAAAGAGCCATCCCCAAATGGATGAGAATTCCAAGTTGAAGAGTCCTCTTCCCTTAAAGAATTAGACAAATGTGCCCATCTTGCTTAGGGTATACAAGCCATTTGTCAAAAGCGGTGGCATGGAGGTACGGGTGTGTAAGTTTGATTCCTGAGGGGGTGGGTGGGAGAAAAGTGAGGTTATGGGTGACGGATGTGGAGAAATAAGAGTCGCTAAGGATTTCATATTATTGCATTTCTTTCTCCATTCCAAAGATCGCATCAGATCTTGGGCTTTCTGTTGTCGAGGCCCGTCACCGCAGAATTATTGTTATTTCTCACAATGCCAGAGAAGTCTATGCCAAAAACTCTCTGGCAAGGTTCACCCCAAGGGGAGACAGTGCCTACCCCAGCCTGCCCACCTCACCCTTCATCATACGTCCCTTGCACTTTGCCTCCTTTCGCATCTTCCATGCGAAGAACCAACATCGTGGGTCTGAGTGATTCAATCAAGTTGGGAGGGGTGTTTTCATTTCGACACCCCCGTTACGACACTTCTTCAACAGGGTGTCTGGTGTGGATAGACAGAAATGAAACACACCTTAATCGACACAGGACATCCGTATTAAAACGGTTCGTCATTTTTATGGCGGGTTCATGCGTCGAACAACAGCGGCCGGTTGGATTTTGTATAAATTTTGAACACGTTTGGAATTGGGTCGTTGTTTTTATTCTCTTTCAATTGTTGGGTTGTGTCGTTTGTTTGGGGGTGAGCCGTGCAATTGTGTCCCCCTTCGACGGCCAGCAGATGGCACAGGGTGTGCCTTTTGTGTCGTGCATTGTGTGCTACTCATCTGACATCGATAAACGGTTTTCTTTATGCAATTTCTTTGTTTTACTTCCTGCTTTGTTTTTCTCGTTCCATTTTTGTTGCGGGCTGGGCAAAAATATTTCGAAACCGGGTTTTCTTTGTTTCATGCATATACGTATACGTACTGAGCCATTCGGAATACTCGGGCCATAGGAGATTTTTGTCTGACTTTGAAAGCATGGGACAATGTTATTCCCCATCTAGTGAGCGCCGTTAAATGCATTCCTTCATGTAATGTGTTTTGCGGCGCATGAGAAATGGGGAATTACATTGCCCCGTGCTTCAAAAGTCAGAAAAAATATCCTATGGCCCGGATATTCTGAATGGCTCCGTATAGATCTTTCCCTCGTTCTTTATTCACGCACCTAATAAAGATACCGCATTGTTGTGCCTTCATTCAGTTGGTACATTATTTCTGCTTTAATGTGCATTGCCCATACCACGCCAAGGAACGGCAGTTGCGTTTTGAAGCCGCGGTATAGTACCTACATTCCACCAATTACTTGCTGGGATCCGAAAAACATTGTTCCCATAAGCACGAATCTATAAAATGGAACAAGGAAACCAAACCATTTCATCAATGCAAAAAACCATGATGTTTTTGGTATATTCCGCATAATTCTCACTTAAAAATCTCTGTGGCGCTCGAAACAAAACAGACAAAAAATCCACACTTGTGCATTTTGGGAATTTCGCGAACAATGGAACTCGCATAGCTAGGTTAGTGAACTTGGACCCCCATGTACGAAATTTGAACCAAGATTTCGCCACAATTTACTACTCAATTTGCACAAATTTGTGCACCGAAAATTATAATTTGTTCACGCGCCCCCTTTCTGGGGGGGGCTCCCCAAGTTTAGGGGGCCAGCCCCGCACAGTCGTGGGGGCCACGTTTATTGTGGGCGGTCCCACCACAAACTTGCGTGACCCGCCCCTGGAAGGGGGCAGATGTGCAAATTCTTATTTTCGGTGCACAAATTTACTAAATCCTGGAAAAACTGGGGTCGAAATTCGACTGTGGGGGCTGGCCCCCAAATTTGGGGGACCGCACCCGGAAGGGGGTTGGGTGTACAAATGCTCTTGTTGGATGTACAAATGAGAACAAATTGAGTACTCAATCCTAGCAAAAACTTGGGTCGAAAGTCGACCGTGGGTGGCTGTGCCCCACAAAACCTTTGTGGCGCCCCCGAAAGGGGTGGGCATAAAAATTCTCATTCTCGGTGCACAAATTTGTGCAAATTGAGTACGCAAAATCTGGGGTCAAAATTCTTCTGTGGGGGACCAAGTTTACTAACCTAAAAGAGCTCCCTATGAGAAAGGCTGTCTGTAAAGTCGAACTATAGGGAACGTCCCAAATTTAGACATGGCTGATTTCAGGTTCAGACCCTTCGTCCTAGGGTATAACTTTACGATTAGCAGCAGCATACATTTGCGGTGTTACGAATTTCCGGGACGGATCGAGTGGTTTACGTTTTGCCTTCCTTTTATCTTAATTAAAGCAAAACAGACCTGACCTAATCCTTACCCTCACTGACTATTGATTGTTTTCAACCAGCAGGTTGGTGTCTGCCAAATGCTTGTTGTCAACCCACTGCTTGCTATCCGTCCATGAGGGCCAAAAGAGTCCCCGAAGTTATCGCCTATCGACATTTAGCTGTTGATTTGATACAATCAAATCGCTGAATGTTGACAAAATCGCTTCGATTTCCCAGCCCTGAAGTGGCAACGACGGACCAATAACGAGAGAGAGAACTGCCTCTGCCTGATGTCAAAAGGAATCTCGCGAAGTGTCCTTTTCGTTCTGTGTCTGCCGAATTGCCATTCACCCTGTCAAACCCAAACCTCTTGCAGAAAGCGGAAGCTCCAGGATTTCGCAGGGATGCTGGTTCGCGATGGCGTGCAAATGGAAGCACATAGAGATGTCTAAGGAGGATTTGGCAAAAAGGAAAAATATGTTTTCGGAAAGAATTCCGATTATTGTTTCAGGTCGATTCGATTCTTCCCTTTCTTCTCATCTATTCTCTGCGTGTAGGTATATGGCTCTTTTATTTTCGAGAATTTATTTGAAAACAATAAAAGTAATGTCGTCGCCATTGATATAGGGCAAACAAACTTTCATTGTTCTCTTTCCATACATCTTGCGGTTAACTTCGGGCCAAACTCTCTTGTTTTGTTGGCCAGAGACCTTCGATCTTCAGAAGGCAACAATGGTCTGTCATTGGAAACCCATTGACCCCAAAAAGACACCCTTCTTTTTTCAGATCTCAACGCTTCTGAAAACGATTTGGGAAAGAAATACGGAGCTTATCAAAAGTCCTCTAACATAGCGATAATTTAAAGTATCTGCTGGTTAAAGCAGGGGCCATCTAATTTCAACAAGGCTTCGTGCAACCTCATACTTTACACGAGTGTCATGAGGTTTTGCGGCGCATGCTGCCGTTGATTCTAAATGGCGCCTGAGGTCAAATGAACTCGAAGAGTGTTCGATGACTTTGTTGTTAAGACTGAATGTTCGAAGACTTTTGAAAGGAGTGTGTATCACAACAACATTGCCATTTCCAACAAATCATTTGGTGATGATCAGTCCGCAGTGGTGGATCCAACGATCCCTTGATCCATTCAACATGATGCAAGTCTCTAAATGTCACCTTTTTGGAAACCTTCAAGGAAAGTTCGCAGAAGTTATGAGGCTCCATAGAAGAGAGGCTTTTCGCGGGTAGTCCCTAAAAATGCCGAAAATGCGGCTAAGCGGGAAGGTTGTGGACTATACATTCACGGGGAATTTTAGGAGTTTGTTTCGGCAAAAAGCTGGAAAATCCATGATATTCACTGGCGCGTCAGAGGAAGAAGCGAAAATCTCTCTTAAACCAGAGGGTCATTCTTGGACTCCTCCTTTTTTCGAGAGATGTTAATTCCCACATTCCAGATTAATAATAATTAGCTATTCTCTTCTTTGCAGTTTCGCTGTTTTCTGCTTTTGATTTTTTCGGTGAGAAAATCACGCTTTGAAGTGGACTCAATTTTGACCAAAGACTTCCAATCCGCCGAGTATGCAAACTGCTTTTTAAGATCTACGGAGCAGTATTTGTTCCATCTGCTTTGCATAAATCCTTCAGAAGCTATTCTAGCAACCCGAAAACTTCCTATTTTAGTAACCTATAACCTTATCCTTCGCCTCTTAAACCTATAGGAGTACAATTATTCCCGCGATCAAAAACAAAAATAACTTCTCGCTGCTTGGCTACATCCAGGGCGGAAACATGGGACATAGCTGCGGCAACCGATCTCCTCTCGAGGAAAACAAAAATTGCATAAAATGGAGAGGCCACAATTTTGAGCCCAAAATAACTCGAAAATTTCTTCGACCCTTGGGGACCCCATGCCCTGAGTACCCTTGGGGCACTTGCTGGAACACCGTCTCAGATTTCGTTCTGGTGCTTCTTCCACGAGCGCCCACACCTCCTGGAAGCTAGATCAGCTGCTTGTAGGAAACAATTGTTTTGACAGAAGCGGCTATGATGGACAGGAATTTCGATGGACTCGGTCTTGAAAGAAATAGTAGGTAACCTTTGCAAATATATGCAAAAAACTACAACGAAAAATATTACACACTGTATATTTATTAGTCAAAAAATGAAAATTACAATCATCCTTTTGTCATAAATCCCCCACTCTATCCAGCCATCATCAAAGTAGGCGACGCATATGTATGTATGGTTGCAAAGTCGCAAAGCAATCCCCAGTTGATCCGCGTGAGCCAGTTGGGGAGCGACGTTAAATTCTCAAGTGTCCCTGATGCGTCACCCGCGTCTTTTCGCTGTTGGCCTATTTGCCAATAAAATAGAGTGAATAGGCGAACCTAAAAAGTCTCAGGGACACCAAGAGGTATGAGATCACTGAGGAATAAGCGGGCTTGGCTTACGACGTAATTTCTAGGCAACTGGAAAAGTGCGGAATTTTCTGCCGAAATGCAAAATTGAATTTTTTATGCCGTCTCCATAAAGACGGAATTTATGGAAGCTGGTGCAGAAATTCCAGGGAATGTGGTGCGGTCCGGGGATCCAAAGGCTCCCTCGGAAGTTTATGGGTCGCATGAACGACTATTCAGTTTAGTTCATTTATTTTCTTATGATCATTAACATATGAATTAAGCGTCAGGAACAGGGTATTCAAGATGGCATGCACGCAGAATATGTTTTCGAAAAGCAAGCGAGTTCTCACCGAAACAAAATCGCTGAAGAGAAAGTGAAATCGGCCGATGTTATTTCCATTTTCCGATCGAGAGAGTTTTCGCCCTCTGTATGGGAATGTCAGACCGTTGTGTGGCAAACATGTGGCAGATGTGGCAGACATGCAGCCTGGCGCTTCGCTCTCGGTGCAATTCTGCAAAATCAACACCAAAAATACAAAATTATTTCCTTCAAGTTTGAAAAAATATTGAGAATTTACCTGTTTGGGTCATATGCCGCAGCAAGGCACGGTGCAGCTACGACGCGATGCTCGTTTTGGGAGTTTTTCAAAAACGCATGATCATCGGCAATTGATCTGAATAATTTTGAATTCTTTGAGCACAAACGGAACAACCGTCAGAAGTCGGTATTTTGTAGCAGCGGTACCGAAATTGGCAGAACATTGAAGCACACCCTGTAAGTATAGATATACATATTTCACGACATAAATCTAAAGGGCATATAAATTGAACGAATTCTAACTCCGAGGATCATCCGCTCTCAAAAGGCGTGTTGTAAAACTCTTTCCCAGCTTAAGTTCAAAGAGCGCCAAGTCTCAACCATTCAGCAGCTTCGTCACGACATGTGTCATCAAATGCGGGTCCACCATTCAGAAAAGACTGATTTTATTTCATTTCAACTTGCCCAAAAATCCAGTCCAGTTGATGAAGCTCTTGACTAAGCTTCCAAAATCATTTCCGCTATACAGGTCTACCAAATGTCTCCAAACATAAGAGAAATTTTAAAGGTTAGCTAATGCAGGAGCCATCTATACGTAATTTCAACAGAGCTTGATGCAACTTCAACAGAGGTACGAAGATGCAGTCAGTTTTCCGCAAACGCCGTTGGAAAAATATGAATAATGGTGCAAAGCCCATCTCAATAGTCGGCGATTCCGACTGCTTCTGTCTTTTCGTCCGCTTTATTTGATAAAATAACTAAATTACCTTTTTTTGCAGGCAGGTTGCATGCCCCATCTGAAGCCACCCAGAACTGAATGCAGAACCTTCTGTGGCCGGCAGACATGGTTCAAAATGATGTTCGGCTTGCGACTTCGCTGCAAACATCTGTGGCTGAGCAGAGTAAGACACGCTTCAAAGATTATTGGGAAAAGTGTAAATTCATGGTATACATGAATGACAATATGCCGAATGCAAAATGCAAAATGTTTTAACTCTACCCACCGCAATCACCGATGAGATGAAAGAACACCAGGACGATAATTCAGAATTCAAGTCCGAGGGATGCCTCGACTAAACAGGTTGTTGCAAAAAATTTCATTGTTGCACACTTTTTTGAAACATTCTTCAATGCACGAGTGACAAGTGTTGCACACTTCAGGGGCTGGGATCAATCTCCTGACATTGCTCGGCGCATGGAGCAATCACTCCAGGCACTGATGAAACTCGAGTTTCCTAGCAAACCTGCAATCACCAAGACAAAGAACGGGTTGAGGGTAGCAGCAGAATACAACAGTAGTTGATGGTACTCGTAGTTGTGTAAAACTACAAGATATTATCCGTGGCATAGCCTGTGTTTTTTTATTCTTCCGAGAAGTCAGGGATGAATTTTTTGCACCAGCACCTCCGTGGATACAACCATCGCTTCAAGAGCGCTACAAGAATTGCATATTACCAGGGGGTCAATCTGATTCGTGGCCGAAAGGTTGCGTTCAAATTCTGATTTCTCCACCATTTTAACTTCCCGCAATCACCTTATAGCACAACATACTTGACCTCATGGTTGAGCCTTTTCTCAAAACTTCACTGCAATCGCCGCAAGGACACTGCCAGAATGACGGAATTGTTGTCTGAAATGCCTTAACTGTTATTTTTGTATACAGGGTAGCCCAAAAGTCCCTGGCCATAGGAAAAATGGAAATTTGGACTTTTTATCGTATTTTGTGATCAAATCTATCTCCGGCGCCAACCACGGATGTGAAGACTTTAATCTGAAATTTTAGTCCCGAAAAAAGTGGCAACCTCCGTAGTTGGAGCCGCAGGAAACGCTCCAAACAACAAAATACGCTAAAAACAGCAAATTTGAATTTTGATGTAGCCAAAGACATTTGGTCTATCCTGCAATGCACATGTTGTTCCGACAGAGTGGTTACATCCATGGATGGAGCAAGAAAATGTTTCAGACAACAAACTACGATAAAAACAACAAATTTCCATTTTTCCTATGGCCAGGGACTTTTGGGCTACCCTGTATATTCACCTCACTCCGTGTGCATTTTTTATTATTTGATCATCGGAATCATCAGTTGTAACTGTGCCATGAGGATTGGGCATTGCCAATGTGAAAGCAGTGATTGGTCAGAAAAATAAGCGATTTACATTTGAACACCGCAATCATCGCCACCGATGTCCCAAGGCTTGCAGATTTTTTGGGCTCATGACGTCACAACTTGCGTTTTCTTCCTGTCATAAGACTTCAATATATCTATTATGAAATTATTCCAATTCCGTGGAATCAGAGGTATATTGTCCACTTGTCGCATATATTTCCAAGGTCAACGCATTGTAAACAGTACGTTTCCGTCATTTTGAAGGCTACACCATAATTTTCATGAACGCTTCGATGAAAGCAAGAAGGGAACGCACAAAGTGGAGCATACGAGAAATGTTTCACTATAGAGCGGTGCTTGAAAATTTGACCAATGAGGCCTTTTACATAACCCAGGTGGCGTATATACATCACGCAAATACTTAAACCACTAAATAAGCGTCACGTATTAAAGTCATGTTTCAGAAAGCCAAAGGGGCTGCTTAACCTTGAGAGCAGGTTGGAACTCAACTCAGGAGCAAAGGTAACATACTTACATTCGTAAAAGTCGCACTTTGCTGACCCCCGTCCTTTACTTTAAGAAAAAATGTCAGAATCAAGATAGAAACTTTAAGACCAGAACATAAAAATATTCGAAGGTTTTCAAAATTGTTTGCTTCAGATTACTGCAAATCTCATCTTGAACCAACTGGTTGCTGCACATACGCAAGCAGCCAAGCCAGATCATCCTAGAAAAACGTCAATTGAAACTTTTTTTTTCAAGTTTATATGCCGATTAAACTGGATTCCTGGAGCTACTGCATCGAAGCCTCTAGTCTACCCTTATCTGTTCACTTTAAACCTGCTTCTTTTTCAATCTTGAAACTGGTTTTAACTCTCCACAAACGATAAGACAATGATAATGATGATACGAGTAGCTAGGCAATCTCCGGTAAAAGCTTTTGATGGAAAAACTCAATAATTTTGAGCCAGAAGCAGAGGTCTGCTGCAGGCTCCTTGGATGATTTCAGGCCAAGGGCAACAGCTTATGCACATCGAAATTTTGCAGGGTGGTCCAACTTACTTTCACATATTCGAGCTTTCGTTTCGGCTTTGTGCAACAAATTCGGATTTCGGATTCGAACAGGGTGGTCAGACATTGTGCAACAAATTCGAACTTCATAGATCGCCCAGCTCCTCGCATAGGTACGAGTTACTTCAGTATACGAAGAGTCATGCTTGGTAAGAAAATTCGGACAGAGGATGGTGCGCCTAAATGGCGAATTTGGACAAGGTGGCCCAACACTAAGCTGGTTGTGCATCGCAAGTTTTTCTAGGCTTAGTGCACAAAGTCATGCCTACACAGGTGGATCTGTCCAGATGGTTCAATTCAGAAACCAAACATTTTTGCTGTTCTCTGTCTCCCTCTTTGGACTTCAAATGCCAGGAAGGATTGCATTCTCGATGCTGCTTATCGTGCAAAATCTCAACATAACCTAGCTTACAATTTTGGACAGAAAGGGTTGGCTGGCCTGCTATAGCCAAATTCAAACGGCGTTTGATCCACGTGTCACGAGGAAAAAGGTACCTTTCAAATTAAATTCGTGCCTTGTTATCACACAACCTCCGTCTCCTTGCAGCGAAAGTAACGACGAATCATATTAATTATGGATAAGATACCCCTTTTTATTACCCATACCCTCGGCGCGTTTATCAATAGACAAGTTGGCCGTTGGATTTTGCCGACCGTTTTTGATGGAGGCCTTGTTCTTTTCTCGCATAAACCGTGCACATTTTAGTGCCATTCCAATTCGAAACGACATTCAATCCTTCACATCCTGCAAGCTACAAGCGCATTTGGGTTGTCTGTTCCGTCAATACACAGATGGACGAAAATTGTACCGTCGATTGTGGGTGGCACCCTGTACTGTTCAGTATGTGTGGGACATCTTGAGATAGTTCAAGACACCGTCTCCTTTGTTAAAATTATAGCTCCCTTCTACGCCGGAATGCGGGTAGGATATCGGCCCATCGACGTGGATATAGGAATATCTCCTCTGCTCTGCGTATAATTTGCATTATAAAAAATTTGACCTATATTTTTTGTGTATCCGTCAGTCGCCTCGAGAAGACTGGTCATTAATTTGACTTTGATGGGAAATAATGCCTCCTCGCAGCGCAGGTGAAGCGGAGGTGAGCACAAAGCCGCAGATCACACAATGGGAAAGGTGGATCCGTGAGCAAGAAGCGCCGAAAATATCGTCCGCGCATGCAGAGAGCGCCGTGATTGCTTTTTTGAGGAGCACGCATGAGTGGCCTCTTCCCATGAAAGACGAGCGGGCAACAAGATCACGGCCGTGCGCGGATCGCACGGTGTCTGCGCGATCGATCCGTCGATCGATTTAGCCAATCATGCGCGAAACCGTTGGAACACAATATGACACTGATCGCGGTTTTCCGGCAGGTCGATTTGTCTGCGGTCCTCTGGGCTGTGTGATATTGGTTTTTCGGTGGATTTTCGGTTTGCTCTGAGAACCGAATATTTCGCACTCCGATGTGACATTCGTTGGCGCCAGTGTGTCTCAACTTCGTTTGTAACTGACTACACGAGCTCCATTGGTGTCAAAAGTTGCAAAACTATTAGTGCTATATTGTTGTATACAGAACTGCCCCACGTTCCAGAAAAAAAACCTTCAGTTTGTTTAGACTGGCCATTTTAGAGTTCGCATCATCATTGGCGTTGAAACGTGCCAAAAGTTCCAATGCTGGCTTCATTTTAGACTGTCTTGAATTGCATTATTTATCTGTGCTAAACGTCCCAAGGCGGAAGCATTGTCTCAATTCAGGTTCAGACTGAACAAACCTCCAGAGTGACGCATATTTTTTTTCCGATCCACTTCCGCAGGCGCGCCTCTGATTGGCTGTTGGGAATTCCAGCCAATTTCAACATCCAAATTTCAAAACCC
The DNA here is from genome assembly GCA_030068105.1 of Sinentomon sp. SZTP_YWyxl. NCBI lineage: Eukaryota > Metazoa > Arthropoda > Protura > Sinentomata > Sinentomidae > Sinentomon > Sinentomon sp. SZTP_YWyxl. Next base: position 24,311 of record JASGXE010005723.1, on the reverse strand, counting down.
ACCTTTACCAAACCTAACCTGACCTAACCTAACCTGACCTAACCTAACCCTATTGTGACCCTGAAAGAGTTGCGAAGCGGTGGCAAACATGCCAAATGGCAAAAAGCGGTGGCAATGCAAAAATCCCAAAATCGATGACGTTGCAATTTGCGAGGACGTGATTGGCTGTTGCGAGCTCCTGGTCCGCGGAAGTGGATTGGAAAAAAAAATTATGCCAGAGTGACGTGATCTTTTTGTCGCCAAACGTTCGTTGCAAGCTGCTCTCTAAATCAAGTCTCTGGGTAAATGACGATCAGTGTTCGTTGTGATGATGATTCTGGTTTGACATTTGACCTGAGCCGTGTCAATTTTTAGAATCAAAGTTAGAGCAGTTCCATTTGCCTGGTTGAGTACGATGCAGCCTTTTCAGTGAAGTACTCGTAGCATCATCTAAAACGCACTTTAATTTCCACACAATCGAAGCAACGCACACTTAGTAAATCAACCTGTTGTTGCGGGGTTGTAGCAATAGTGGAAGGCGTGGCGTGCCAACAGCCGCGGATAGCCTCACGAATTTTCTCTATTTTGCATGGCATGCTGCTTAATTCGTGAGTGGCCCACCTTCTCGTTTAGTACACTCCCAAAGCCATTCAAATGAACCCGTGTCATGCAACAAAACGTATTCTGCTGACTCAAGGATGCCCTCAAACCGTTTTCGATGTCACATTTTTGTCCAAAACTGCCATGATGCTTTCTGGAATCAAAGAGATGTAGGTAAAGGTAGAGAAGGCAGCCCTACTTTGATTGGTATGCCGCATAATTTGTCGAAGATGTGCCTGGTTTTGGCAATGATGAACGGCTAGATTTCGGTCCCGATAAGCACCATAGATCATTGGACATACTTGTCGTTGGTGATCCATCACATGAGCCATCACATGATTTCGATTTAGCTTAGGCCAACATAACCTAAACTAAATTGACTTACTAGAACCCAAAGATTTTATGGGACCTTGTACCCTAACCCACCCTAAAACACACCCTGTAACTTAACCTAACCTGATCTGTCCCGCAAGAGAAATTAAATACCTATATATTTTACACACTTTGATTTTTCGTTTCGGCCTGGATCACCAACGACCAGTGTTGGTGCCGATCACTGTCAAAAGTGTGGATATTTTTTAATTTCTACGAAAACGCCCGAAAAATCATGCATCTTTTCAACTTTTTAAGATGGTCTGCGATTGCATAATGCGACTTGTGGGAGGCTGTTATTTGATCTTCCGGTTCTTGATCTTACTCAGTCCAGACAATAACACTCGCGGTGCTAATCAGTCCCAATGCATTGCATTGTGTGTTTCTTGGCAAACGGACGAATGAATTTTTGAACGCGTGTATCCGCACGAGAGTGTTGATATGCAAATCCGGCCACTATTTGTATTTGTGTTCCTTGCACATTGATCTGCTGGGACCACTTCAAGCACGTAATGAGGCGCGGAGAGATCAGCTATCATGCGAGTATCAGCAGTTCCGACTTTTGAAAATTTCACTTTTACTTTTGGGCGCTTCCGTTCCTTTGGTGTGTTCCAAGGCGGGGCCCGATGAGAGACTTCTCTTGGCGCGACTGCAACTGCGACTGCTCTGGGCTCCGGCTGTCCCGTTCGAAAGTTGAATAACTTTTCGAACATTTTTTTTAATTCAATTATTCAGCTGCTTACCAATTGACTTTTTGCGATACACGATGCCCGAGTCCTTTTTGCATGCTGGGAGATTCCTGTTTCGTCACAACACAAATGCGGCATATCCGCAGGCGGTGAGCAGACCAACCGGATTTCAGCAGAAAACGCACGAAACTCCTGTGCTGCAAATGTCAGCGATTTTGTCAGGGGCATCAGTTAGTTATCCGGAAGTGTCGGGAATTCCGACATCAATTTTCGTGTGAACTTTGGGCCATTTGAGCGAAATGACAGTTTGTGCGTCGATATCCTGCCGAAAAAATTGTCAAATCTGTCTGACGTCATTCACGACCAGGACTTTCAGTTCGGACGTTCGGAGTCTCTCGCAGGCGATTTTTTATATTGAGTTCCGATTGTTTTGTCCTTTCGGAGGAGCTTCAAAGTTTTATGCGAATTCGAAATTGCAAAGCAATAAAAAAGCGAAGTGAAATGCCTAGCCATACCGTATCGTTCGAAACTTTCTTGGTCCGAATCGTGTGGCTCTTCAGTTGCTGCAGTTGAAGTCGTGTGGGTGCTCATATTTGTATACCTGCGTCCACCAAACTTTGAGAATTTGCGATTTCATCACGTGGAAAGCAAAGGATCTGAGCAGGACACATAAAGGACAAGCAATGGATCCCACACTAAACGTCTTCGGATTTGCGAGTTGAGTTCTGCTTTTTCCCGGATTTTCACTTTGAAATGCAATCTTACTAAAATCCTGAGCGAATACCTTTCATACGTTGTCCCAATAATGGCTCTTCTGTGATTGCCGTCTTCTTCCTTTCTGCTCGGGCCTTTCAATTGTGGAGTTGTCAAAATGACCATCAATAAAAATGCTATTTGCGGACTTTTGAAATTGCATTGCCATGGGAGATTTTTTGAGACTTTTGAAGCAAAGGGCAATGTGACGCCCAATCTCGGTAAGCGCCGCAAAACGCACTCTTCCCGTCATTTTTAAAAGACCAAACTTTTTGTCACAAAAAACACCAAATACACCAGTGGGCTCAACTCATCTCCTGGCAGAAATCTTTCAACGAGAAACCCGCAATCACATGAAAATTCGCAATTGTGTGCCATGGAACAAAGGGGTCGTTATTCCGAACTGTTCAATGTCGGCAGGTATTTCGGACTGTTACCTTGCGATAGGTTAGTTGGGTTAGGTCAGGTTTGGTTTGGTTTCGTTAGCTTTTGGTATATCACAGAGCAATGGTGATAACTCGTCCAGTTCAATGTCGGCAGGTAGGATATTCCGAACTGTTACCGAATATGTAAACAGCGGGGAGAAGGGTCTCATGGAAAACTACTTTGGTGCGAATTTCGCCCGGATGTGACAAGGTTTTCTTGACTTTCATTGACACCCCCGTCGTGCAAGGCGACCAAATTCGAAAATCGAACTTTTCGCACCGAACTTTCCACTGAAGTCGTTTTCCACCGGACCATTCTATCCGCCGCCATACGGAGGAGAGAAGGGTCAGGTGGAAAAGGGCCAAACACGTGGGACAAAATCGCCTCAGACCGATTCAGTAGCGTCGTTTCGAAAAAAATATTTCGAACAATCATGACATTGACTCCGCCCACATTTAGACCCAGCCCTCATAAGGCATTTAGCGACGTGCTGTTATGTGAAATGCACCGTTTAACACCCAGATTGGACTTTAACATCTTTTATTCATACTCCATATTCGCATGACCTGTGTCTAGGCGAGGGTAGTTTATCAAGAATAAAAAAAAATAAACTATTGCGGGATCAACCAACCGGATGGTCCATGAACACCGATTGCCGTCCAACAGAATGCGTTTTCAGATCTGTACATCTCTACCGGCTACTTAGTGTCCTGCTGGAGGATTTTCAGCTGACAGCGAAACAGGTTTGATTCTGTTCTTCTCAGGATATTTTTACCAAATCGGTACCAATAATTAGGACACTCGTTTTCGAGTATTATCTCAAGCGCAGCATATTAGATGCAGACAACAGATAGCAATTTGGCAAGAGCAAAGATAGCAATTGCACTTCAATGATCATTGATCAGGCATGCGTTCTACCTTTGTTTGCTGCTGGCAAAAACTCGGTTTGCGACTTTCCCTGCGGCTTTGTTCAATTTTGGGCGGGAATTTTGCAAAACTTCATGCCCAAAACTCGTAAATACAGATCTTTCTGCCTGGGAACAAACTGTCACTGCTGGAGTTAAAATGCGAGCAGCAATTGCAAAAAATAAAAACCTGCAATCGATTACTTGCGTGTACTGAAATGCAACTGCGTGGAAAACATTGGTCAAGCTTTGTTGAACCGCAGCAGACGCCGGGTGTCAGAAAAGGAACCGTAATCCTGGTGGCCGAGAAACACCTGGTTGCTTTATCTTTATCAATCTTTTCGCTGTATATATGGGAATTATTCAACTTTGCCAATCTTTTCGCTGTATATAAGGGAATTGTTCAATCCCTTCTGCATAAGTTTCAGACCAAACACCCTGCGAAACTCAGCGAATTGCGTTTATTCATTGAGATTTCGCCAAGTCCAGAGAGGAAAGCGCAGGTGGATGCTGTTTTCATCGATGTTGAGAAAGCTTTTGACAAGGCCAATCATCAGCTAACTGTTGGAGAAGCTGATTGCTGCCGATTTTACAGTTTCCTTGATCTCCTTGATCTCCTTTCCTTGATCTCCTTGATCACTTTGGGATCCTTTTTTGGCTGGTGAAATTCATACCTTGGAAAGAGTCCAACGTCGGGCTGCCAGAGCTATAACTGGAATTTACGATCGAAATCATAGCGTGACTGCGCTGTTGGGAGACCTTGGTCTACCAAGCCTGCAGCAACGCCGGCAGTGCCATCGCTTGGAACTTTTTCGTCAAATTGTTTCCGAAGAGGTTCTGCTTCCTCTCCCTTCCATTTATGTGCGTAAGCCAGTTCAAAGGAGAACTGACAACGGTGCTTGTTTTAACCACCCTATCTGTTCTTTAAGTGCGTACCATAACTCTTTTTTTCCCCGCACAATTCGCGTTTGGAACTCCCTTCCTTCAGACTCTTCCATGATCAAAAAATATCTTGTTAGTTCCGGGCTGTTGCCATCGCAAGTTGCTGTCCAATCCTGATTATTATTTTTGCATTGTGTGTTGTTTTTGATTTGATATGTTTCTGAATTTTTGGTTGTCGCCAGTTTCCTTTTTGATCGACATTTTATACTTTGTGTATGTACTTGTGATTCTTCTGCCACCTCGCAGTCGTATTGATTGAAAGAATAAAGAAAGAATAAAGAATCTCGCTCTTGGAATCATGTACTCGTAATCTGTCCATCAGAAGGGTTTTTGTTTGGTGGGAGATGTTTGCCTGATGAGGGACAGATTTTATCCTCTGGAATTCCACACAAGTGAGACAGAGAAAAAGTTTGGATGATGTGGCAAGATTTTACTTCTTTCTCTTCCAGATGATCACAGGCCACTTCAGACCACAAAAATGCTGATACGGTTGATTCCTGGGAGACTTCAGACGCAAATCGGTTCCAGATCTCAGTCAAAGGTAATTGCAACTTCAGCGGTGATCCGCTTGGCATCGGTTGGTCTCATCCTCATTCTAGTTCTAATGGAACAGATTCCAAGAAGCGGAGCCACGACTGCCATGTTCCAGAATGTGGCCATCGACGTCGCCCTGCGGGACAAGGGCTTCATGAGGAAGCAGCTGAATTGCATTCTGGAAAGGGGACCGTGCGATAAAATCGGACTGGAGCTCCGAAGTTAGTGATTTTCAGATGTCGATTTATGCACCTGCATGAGATTTACCTACGAAGCGCGTTGGAAAAATTCGACACAAATATCTCGCGATAGAGGCAGTTTCCGTGGGGACATCAACTATGGACTAATCCGAGGTTGCGGATTAAATTTGTGACATTCCTACTTCAATGGAAAAAACTAATCCGCAACTCGGATTAGCGTGAATCCGGAGTTGATGTCCCCACGGTTTGTGTTTCTTGAGAACTGGAGGAATTTTCGCAAGGTTCTCGAAAAGTGTCACGACTTTGCAATTGTTTTAATTTTTTAGGTTCGAAACTTTCCATGGCCGGGAAATTCAGATAAGTTTTGGGAGGCTGAGTGAAAAAATGAATATTCCTGGGCTTCCCAGCGGCGACGCCCATTTTCACACTTTCACTGGCGAACACACAACTATTTCTCAATCATGTCAAAATTGCGCACCATCCTGGACAGATCCTGACCGATCAATATCGCTCCTAAGCTACTATCCCTAAAACGTCAGTTAAGAGTGCTAGTTTCGCATGCGCCCTTCCACAGGCAGGGTTCCCACTCAAATTTCATTTTCAAATTCCCTGATTTTCCCTGACCAAAATCCAAAATTTTCCCTGACCCTTTGAAGAGACAAAACGTAAGTGTTTTCAACAACCGGCCGATTTATAAAAACGAGGATTAATCGGTGGTTCGCCGCGATCTGCGGATCGAGGAGTGGTGATCTGGCTGACCACAAACATTTGGATTCACATTTATACTGCGAATGACAAGGTCAACCATAACCACTCGTCGATCCGCCGATTAATCTTTGTTTTAGAAATCGGCCGAAAAACAGTAACCAACCGAAGAGAAAAAAAATACGGAAAACAGAACAGTTCTGCACTTGTCAAATGTCTTGTCCACAACAGGGAAAAAACTAGCCAACAGATCGCCTTTGCCACATCTCATGGAGGAAGCAACTCTGTGCAACAAAACAATGCTTCAATACTCGGAACTCATTGAAATTCGTCCGGGCCTGATGTTTGCTTGCAGCCCTTTCCATTCATGATTTCAGATTTGCTGTCATGTGAAATCGCGAAACAAATCGGACATTGAGTTGTGCTGGGTCCCCACAGAGGCGAAGAAACCGACAGGGAGTTGAACGGCGTCGATTTACTCGTTTCCTCTAAGCGAGAGTGGCGCGAACTGGTGGCTATGTCCCGCTTCCTCCAAGGAACAGTGGCGCGAACTAGCGGAGTGTGGGGCAAGATTAACGTGCAGAAGCTGTCGCGCGTCGTTTTCATTTCGCCGACGCGTCTCCCAGGAAAGGAGGAACGGTACACAAATGGATCTTTATTTTAATCAAACGCTTTTCAGCGACGCAAGGTGCTGAATAATAATTTCCGTTTCGATTTTTTGTGCTGTCTCCCTTTTCCAGCCCTCAAGAAGTCCTCCGTTTTGCGTTCTCGGGGCTGCTGTTCCGGCGGGTGACCTTTTTCTCGCCTCCTTTCATTTTAATATGAATTAAAATTTCTTTCGAATGAAAGGGGGGAGTTCCTTCGGGAAGGCGAAAACATGGAACCGCGGGTGAAGGAAAGAAGTTGCGCCGACAGGAAGGTTATTTTCAGGTTGTCGAAACCCAATACGAGTTAAGGGAAAAGAGAAACAAAAATGGAAAAGGGGTGTGATTTCAAATTCCCATGCTGCACGAATTCGGTTTCAATCAATTTTCACGAGAATATCGCATCTGTTTTTCTTTTTTCACCTTAGATGGTCATCGGCTCCCATCGCAGCGAAACAATTAACCAAAAAAGAAAAAAAATACCAACATTAATTGAAACAAAATTCGCGTACTAAAGTCGGCATTTTGAGAGTTTGATAGGCCTATACATTAATTTTGCACAAAGGTGGATATTTATTTCGGCCTGCATATTGAATATTTCTTGTGAAAAATTAGGATAAACAGCGTAATGGTAGAATCAATGCTGGCGGTGCATATAGACTGTCCACTCCAATCGTAATGAAATTTTGCATGCAGGTGAAGGAAACATCAAAGAAAAAATGACAGAAGCCGTTTTCTCATTTTCTTGCCATGATTTGTGTTTTCGACCTTTCGTTAACTAGACTATGCCGGAAAAGCGCTGCGAAATGCAGCTTTTGGCAAAAAATGCCTCTGCAACTCCAAAAGCAAGCAAAAAGTGCAAAATCTGACTGTCGACCCAGCATGAAATTTTACAGAATGGTGCCAATTTTCAAGATTCTGCAGTGAAAACTCACTGAGATTCGTCAATTTTGATGAATGCTTACCGCTAAAATGTTCCGCCAATGCGAATTGCAGCTGTAACTTGAAAACCACTGAAAAAATGACAAAATATGTGGAATGAAAAATGCAGAGCATGGTTTACTCTAAGTTAGCATAGAAAACCGAAAACAAAAATTTTCAAAACAAAATTCCAAATTTTCTCAGGTCCTCCCCTCAAAAATACCAAACGACAAAAAAGCTCAACACAAAACTTGAGAACTTGGAATTCAACAGGCAGGGACCTTGGACAGTCTGACAGGCATTGGGACATCGGGCGCATGGCACTTGGTGATCTACAGTGGCCACATTGCCATAAAAGGCAGGCCTTCTCTCAAGTCAGGTGCAAAGCGGAGAAAACATCTTTATCTACCCGTATATCTGAAAAAATTTTGTCTCTCTCTTTAGTTCAGTACTCTTTTCAGACGACTTTCGAAGTCGACTTCCTTCTGGCTGATCCGGCAAACGGCAGAACCAATCGGGAGTGCAATTTCTTTCCAAAATCGTCGACACCACCCCAATGTCCAAAAGGAGAGCTCGAGGTTCCTAGCGGGAAGGGTTCGATTCGAGCCCGGTGACCCAGTGGTTGTGCGGCACCGAACTCGCCGGCAGTCGGCACACATTTCTTATTTCGCGCCCTCAGAGCCAGCTCCAGTCCCAATACATCTTAATTTGCATAAAGCTTGTTTGACTGAGATTAGACGCGCCGCTTCGAGAACTCCGAATTTGGACGCCAGGACAAAACCCCCTGGGCAGGCTTGAAATGGTAACCGGGCGGGAAAGTGCCACACTCAACACTGAACTCATCATCTCTAGGGCCAGATATCAAACGATGAAATACAGGGGAGGAAAAAATAATCAGCATGGCAACTTGTCTCAGCTGGACCGAAAAATCCTTTGGGGAAGAATTTCAAGAGAGTGAGCCATATCCAAAGGTTTTTGCACGAAAGTTTTACATACGAATGTAAATGGTATAGGTACCTGGAGGCTCTCTGAGCTTGAGGAAAATGGTTCCTCTGAAAGGTTCAATAAAAAGACTTCTGATGGAAACAAACCATGGTTGGAATGGGCCCAGCAAAAGTTCGTGAGTGCAACTATGGGAAAATTAGCCATTCAATTTTTATTGTCAAATTTGACCTCTTCAATCAACCTATGACAGCCTGAAAAATCACACACAGGCAAACGTCATCTCACGGGTTCAAGGAGATAAATAACATTTTTAGTTCGTTGCACGGAAATAACAGCAATCCGCAAAATACCCTGTAGTTTTCTGCAACCCATTTCAGGCTCTATTTTTCAGTCGAGTTGACTTCGTTACCTTTTTTAAATGCAAATATAGAAACGGAAAATAAAAAAAACTTCGGAATGAAAAACCATACAAAGCGAATAAAATGGATGGGAGTTGAGTTGACTGAAGGAAATCGAAGATGGGAGAGTCATGTGTTAAGCCGGGTTCACACGATGTGGCTTTGTCGCATGAGATCTGTCTCTCAGCAACATTAGTGCGTGCTGACCACTGGGCGCTGCCATGAGTGCCGCAGTGAGTAAGTACAGAACGTTGCAAAAACCTGTTACATATGCAGGGGGAATGGGAGATGTGATCTTCCTTTTGCAAAATACTTGAACACATATTGGCTTAGATGGGACAACAAACCAAACAAGAATCATTATGCTGCCATTATTACGTCGATCACATGATTCTTGGTTGGTTTGTTGTCCCATCTAAGCCATGTTTTGCAAAAGGAAATCAGCTTCTTCCATTTCGTCTCCATGTGTGTCACAAGTATTTTGCAAATGGAAATCATCATCTCCCATTGCCCCTGTTATGTAACAGGTTTTTTGCAACGCCCTGTACATGGTCAAACTCCTCCCTCGAGACCCGTCTTTGGCCCTCGCAGTGGGTAAAGTGGTTCCAAAAATGTGGAATGTTTCCAGCAGTGTTGGCACTTTTGCTTTCCCGTTCGCTGATGATCCTTTCTGATCTTCAGGAAATGAGTGTTTTGCCAGTAAGCAAATCAGAACATCATCGCCTTGGTCGTGAAGACAACACAAATAGAATCTTCGAGCTGATTCTGTCGATTTTCAGGCAAAACAAGTCAATGTTCAAATGAACTGAAGTTCAGATCCACAGAAAACTGGAGAAAGTCGATTGGCCAAATGGGAGACATCAGGGTCGACACGAGAAAATTTATCAGGAAATATGTTGAAATTAAAAAAACGGAAAAACAGAAAAAGCTACAGGATCGAGCAATTCCAGATCTCTGGCCAGAAATCGGCAGAACCTATGATCCATGAAAGATGAACATTCACTATTCGAGGCTTCTTCAAATCCAGTCACAGCTCCAAGTTGCAAATCCATGACCACCGTTGACAAACAAAAAGCAAGCAGGTGCTAAGGGGAGTAAATCCCTCAAAATGAAGTTTTCGCAATGATCGTCATCAAATTTGATTGATATTTTTGAACTCGCTTTTGGATGTCAATTGGAGACATTCTGGGCAAAATTTGAACCATCCAGCTCTTCTGGTTCGGGAGCTGTGGTTGGTTGAGTGTTTCGGTACACTAATTCCACTGAAAATTAGTGTACATGAATGGTACACTAATTCCACTGGCACTACAGACTCAGGATTACGAAAAAAAATAAGAATGAAAGTAAAAAAAATTCAAAAGTCGAAGAAAAGTACCCACCTGCAAAAACAAATTTTTCGACGGTTTATAAACTTGTCAACCCTTATCTGTACGTTCACAGGGTTAGCACCAGAAGTCCTGAGGGGACACTGTCCAGGCTGCAGTCAGCAACAGTTCCAACAAACTCGAAGAGTCATAGCGTACGTGCAACGGAACTTTCCATTCGAATGGGGTCAAATGCTGCAGAGGGTATTTGGAAAACCATTGTTTGGATAGATAGATAAGACATGATCGGTAGTTCAGACAATCATCCAATGGACACAATTAGACGGACATCCTACCGATGAGTCAACAACAAACATGGTACCTACTGTCCAAACTGCATCCTAGCACTTCGCTGTATACATGTACAGGACCTCCAAAAGGAATTGTAATTTCTGTTTTTTTTTTGTCGACTCCAATTTAAAGGGACACATACCTGTGTCCAAAGCATTTCCCACACCACTCCTATCAGGCTAGGCATAACCCTGCTGCAAATAATGTTATCACAACAGAACTGTGATGGATTCTGAAGCCCTGGGAAAATATACTGGATTGACAAAAGACAGGATGCAAAAAAACGAAAAAAAAAAACGTTCAATATGAACAAACAATTTCTGATCTGCAATTTTTGCATTTTTCAACATTGCTAGGCATTCGTGACATGTCACTCCATGCATTTATGAACATTGCTAGGCCACCGTGACATGTCACTCCATGCATTTATCAACATTCTTAGGCATTAGTGACAAGTCGCTCCATGCATTTATCAACATTGCTTGCCATTCGTGGCATGTTGCTCCATGTATTTATCAACATGTATGTCTTTCAATTGTTTTCACCATTGCATTGACTTTGTTTTTTTAAAATTTGACTATGCTTGTGTTTTCAAGCCCGACTCACCAAGTCATTTTGTGAGCCGTAATTGTTTCATAAATAAATAAATAAATAAATAAACATTGCTGGGCATCCGTGACATGTCACTCCATGCATTTATGAACATTGCTAGGCAACCGCGACATGTCACTCCATGCATTTATCAATATTGCTAGCCAGAAGTGACAAGTCGCTCCATGCATTTATCAACATTGCTAGCCATTCGTGGCATGTTGCTCCATAGATTTATCATTTTGCTAGGCATCCGTGACATGTCACTCCATGCATTTATGAACATTGCTAGCCATTCGTGACATGTCTCTTCATGGATTTATCATTTTGCTAGGCATCTGTGACATGTCACTCCATGCATTTATGAACATTGCTAGCCATTCGTGAGATGTCACCTCATTGATTTATCAACATTCCTAGCCAATCATGACATGTCGCTCTATGCATTTATCAACATTGCTAGCCATTCGTGACATGTCGCTCTATGCATTTATCAACATTGCTGGCCATTCATGGCATGTTGCTCCATGTATTTATCAACATTGCTAGCCATTCGTGACATGTCGCTCTATGCATTTATGAACATTGCTGGGCATCCGTGACATGTCACTCCATGCATTTATGAACATTGATAGCCATTCGTGACATGTCACTTCATGTATTTATCAACATTGCTAGCCATTCGTGACATGTCGCTCTATGCATTTATCAACATTGCTAGCCATTTGTGGTATGTTGCTCCATGTACTCATATTTATCAACATTGCTAACCATTCGAGACATATCATTCCATGGCATACAGCTGTTCTGGTACGGATTTTTGAAAATTCCTTCCAACCAAGAATACTTGAATCAAGCCAGTAGAGGGACGGATGTTCATTTGGGGCTGAATCAGTTGTAGTTGGTCCATCGTCACCTTCAGCTGATTCTGGCTGCCACCAATATTTCGCTCGTTCGCAACCTGACTTTCAGTTTGTGTTTGAGGGTCATTTTTGAAACGAAGCAACCTGTACTACAGGAAAATAGGAGAATTCTTAAAACAACAGCGGAAAATGAGTTATATCAGTCACCATATTTACCTTGTGCCTGCCTCCAAAACGGCACGATTTTTGGCCGCATATTCTTTTGAATCGTTTTTGCCACCTTTAAAGTTTACTTGTCTGCTCGCAGAAAAGTCCACAAGCGAGGACCCAGCAGGTGGGTGACACCTATTTTGTCCAAAGTTGCGAGAAAGGCACCAAAATTTGCCAGAATCGCGCGTAGAATCTCCAGAAAAGGAACAATTCTGGATTAACCTTAGCAATCTGGATTACCCTTAGCAAGAGTGGAAGTTTCATTTTGTAATGATTTGTGATGAAATTTCTCAAACCGTAGCTTGACTACCTGCCGATGTATCAACATGCTCCACATTTTCCATCAACACTTTTCTCATTTATCACATTTACCTAAAAATCAACAAAATCCATGGCCAAATTTTGCCGCTATGTTTTTGACCTTTCCCAAACTTTCTGTTTCGATTTCTTCGCAGCCCTTCAAACTGGAAATGGGAAAATTGAATCCTGGCAGAAAAACATTGCTATTTTGGCTGTACATTGAAGTAAAAAGTTTCTTATGCAAATTCTGCAGATGACTAAAATGTATCGCAATATTTCTGGTACTTTCAAGTCAAAACTCCAAAAAAAAATTAAATTTGACTTCTTTTGGTGCAGAGTGGTGTTAAATATCTAATTTCCAGGTCTCTGGCACTCTATATTGAAAGCTGGTCAAGTTTTTTGGCAATGTCATCATAATTTGAAAACCACATGGCCCAACAAGTTGAAAATTTGCAAGTAGTTATGGACTTATTACATGATGAGCAACACCTTTTAAACACTTATGTGACTTTTAAAATCTCTGGCACTAAGTCCATCCTAACCAGTGCACAATGTCTTTTGTAACTAATGGAGGTCCTTCATCCAAGGTATTCAAACAACAGAAGCAGCATGGACCACTCTATGGACACAATCACCTTACCACAATTGAACGTTTTCCTAAAGTGACTCAACATGACAATAATTGTGCAGAATCAATCAAATCAAATCAAGCTCGATTATTAGCCGTCAGACGACGCATACGAGCCAGAGACGAATCGAACGGTCCCAGCAAGCCAGGATACCCTCCGACCATCCCATGTATGTTGTCGTAAGACGGCTTTCTCTCTCTCTCTCTGTCCCTCTCCTCTCTCTCTCCCACTCTCTGACCCCCCACTGCAACTCTCCCTTGATCTCCCACTGTCTCACAGTCCCAAACTCACCCTTGCTCCAATTCCCTCATCCTGTCTCCTTCACCTTCATTATCCTTCATTATTCACCTTCATTACTCTCTCACAGTCTGCCTCTGGTCCTCCCCCCCTCTCTACTTCCCTCTTTCTCCTCTCTCACCCCACACTCAACAAAAGAAAGCATTATCGATGAAGCATCAACTCACCCATAGTCCTTGAAACGGACTAATGTCTGCCCCCCGCAAAACTCTGGAAGACTGCTTCTGTCGTACCTAACCTCCTATACTCCGCTGAAATGGAAAGAAAGGGAAGAAGAAATTGCATTAAAACTTGTGAACATTCTATAGTGTATACCTGACCCCCCCCCCCCACACTCACAGCGACGAAAACAATGCACCCTCACATGAATTCCGATCACAACCTCAATAAGGAGATCCTTATTTTTCATAATCCAGAGGTAACTAAGTTTCCAGATCAGGAATCACATGCAAGACCACATCAAAGTCCCCCTCACTGCAAACAAACAATACAATACAATCCAAGTGCCTGCAGCCAGTTTGCAACTTTCCTTGACTAATAAACCACTAATAAACAACCCCTAAGCCCTGAACCTTCTCCATTCACTTGAACTCTTCTATTCCCAAGATCTCTGATCTGCAGACACCCTGGGGATACGATTGTCCACCATCCGCGAGCATCCCATTCGCAGAGAACGGCGCCCACTAGGAAGGTATGCCAGCCGCCGAGCAGATGCATGATGAATCCATACTCCCCTTGCTACCCTTTCCACCTTCTTCCCTTTCTTTTCGTTCCTCTCATCTTTAGCCTTGTACGTATCCCTTCTCAGCCAGCACTACAAAGTATCAACCCATCACACATCTGCCCCCTCAAGTCAATGTTCCGCCAAGCCTCCTGGGCATCGACCACACAAGAGGCCAGACACAACACCAACAGAGGCGGGGGTCAATAATTGTGCAGAATTTGTTTTGCAAAATAATCTCGTATTTCAAATTATCCTCATCTTATTATCAAGTACGAATAGTATAATTGAAGAAATATTCCTGTTAAAATGTCTTTGTTTGTTTGTTTTTACTTTTGTAATAAAATACTTAACAAAGATATAATTCCGAGTTGTTTTTTCAATAGCGAATGTTGGCAAATATGCTTCCAGAAGCACAACCTTGCTCCCGAGTGAATCTTCAGTGACCTCACCACCACAAAGATTTTCACAATCAAAAACCTAGATCCGGAAAAAAATCATGATAGATTTGCATTCCTTTTTCTACATGGTAATCCAGAAGGGGGACAACTAATCCAAGAGGGCCACACATGCTAATCCGGAAGAGAGCCACACACAGGGTCCAGAAGAGGGCCACACTTATGTGCGAGATTTTGAAAGATTTTTTTTTTGTTCGCAGAAGATGCAGTTTCTTCTGAAGGCTTGTAAAAGCTCTGGCCGCATTTTGAACTCGTAACATAATGTTAAGTTGTCCACCGCACCATTCCATGCCAGCAGTCGACTATTTGAATTGAACAAATCCATTACTGGCAGTAAAATATTTGAAACTTGTTGAAAAAAGGACTAATTTGTTTTACTCGAGAGTTCATTTTTTTCGAACTCTTTGTTGAGAATGATGAAGTGTGCTCTGATACTGCGATGGCTTACCCTTAAATGGTACTTGAAATGTTACATTCATTACTTTGTTTTCCTATGCAGTGGGCTTTCGGCTTTTATTTGCTTTCATGGTTGACCAATCCCCAGTGAGCATAGTTGTGTTTTGCTGTCATCACCATTGGCCCACTCTCACATCGCAACCAATGAAATGTCATGAGAAGGTGCAGAGAGACCGATTTGTGTTGCAAACATTTAATTTCTATCCACAACATTTATTTCTTTTCCGTTGTTGCGAAATATGCATCTATCTGTTGAACTTGCTATTTAGTTGAACCAGAGGGTTTGTTGCCATGGTGAATATGGCCAAAAAAGTCCAGTCTTGAGAGAATTTGACCAAACACCCATTCCATTTTTGTTGATGGGATTTTGAAGCAAAAATAAAAACGAAGATTTGCAATAAAATAATTTGGTACTTTAATCAGAGTATTGGCTTGTTTCTGCAGGGTGCCAACTTACTCTTTACCGTTTTCAGTTACGATTTTTTAAATTTAAAATTTTGAAGTTAAAATTTAAGAGGATTTGTCCATTTCCAAATCTCATGGCCTCATTCCCAGCTTCAACTCAGTAGTCAATTTCGAGGATGGATTTGTGTTGGAAAATTTAATTTCTATGCTCAACGCTTATTCATCTTCCATTGTCGCGAAGGATGCATTCTTCTGCTGGATGAACCCATAAACTGTTGGAGTGGTAATGGGGAATATGGCTATTCGAGTCCTCACACCCACCAAGAAAATCATGATTCAAAGAATAATCAGAATAACACAGTCACCAAATAAAATCTTTTCAACGACCACTGAAAGTCCATGAACATCAGAGATGTTGCAATTTCTGAAGCTCAAATTTCACACTTAACATTAATGTTGTGTGTGTTTTGAGGCACTTGTTTCATTAGAATTATGACTTCTGAGTTAATAATGCATGCCTGCCTTCGAAGACAATTGGCGGGCAGAAAAACTAAGTGGCGTCACTCCTCAGTTTTCCTCGTAGGTGGGAGGACATCATGACGAAGATTGAAATCTAGATCAAAAGCTAGCGCCTTTCATGAAAGATTAGAATCAGAAAAACCACTTGGAGCAGAGAGCTCATCGCAGTTAACATGAGTTTGACAAAAAAGTAATATCAAGAGACACGCTGCAGTTTTCTACAAATTTGTCCAGGTGAAAGTTTCCGCTTGTGCTGCAACCAGTTTGACGCATTTAAATTGGCAGTCGGGCTCACCGAGAGGATTTTTCTTGCCTGCAATCTTCCACACAAATGGGTCAGGAAAGAAGGGGGCCATCGTTCTCTGTAACTGATATGTTTGTTTTGTTTTGCCTGAAATTGTTTTGCATTTTTTTATGAAAACATGGCTTGAGGAGCATCCTCTTACCATCAAACATAATTTCCTTTCATTTGTGACGCATCACATAAGTGAACGAATGATCGAGATGGTTAGAATGAAACAAATAAGAGGCACAAACATCAATTTCGATCAAAAGCAGGAAACAGTGCAGTAGCCCAGACTTCAGTTTCATCGTTTCTTTCATTCGAGTGCCAATCTTCTGGGTTAATGGGGTTTTCCAGATACAGGGTGAATAAAGAGAATGCCGAAGTTGGTCTGCATGCTTTTGGGTCGAAAAAGCACAGTTTTTCATCGCTGCACTCAATGTTTTGCTGCAAAATGTGAGGCTTTCAGTTGGAACTTGGTATTTGTGTTAACAGGCTTTTGGGAGAGGATTAACGGTCCAAAAACGGTCTTTTTCAGAAAAAAAAAACGATAAACGACACTTTTTTTGCCAAATTCTGTTGGCATTCGGGACAATGAAAAAAGTCGAATACAACTGACTTGCAGCATGGCTGAGGATTTGTCCGGCTGCTGGACAAACCCACTGCTTCCTCTCCCTCTTCCCCATTAAGATTAAGGAAGGACCAGGAAAAAACATTTTCCAGCAACGCAACTCGATGCTGATTGAAATGCACCTCCCTTGCTTTATGAATGTATTCCCTCTTCGAAAAAGTGGGCACCCATTTTGGCAACAAAATAAAGAAACAAATACATTCCAGAAAATAGATACATCACAAATACATTCCAAATACAGTAAATCTATCTTTTTGTCCACCAGCATAGACTAGTTTTCAGTTGGAATAAAATCGCGGACTTTTTAGCACAGAAGGGTCCCTCTGGAGGGAGTTAATAAAAGGATACCTTTCAGTTCACATCACTCATCACCGATGTCAGATTAGCAGGTTTTTTATCAATCTATGGACTTGATGGTGGCAAATAATGGCAAAGATTGTAATCTTGAAATGGCAAAGTTGGTATTCCTAGCCCATAACAGCCACTGCAGATCATGAACCAATGGAAATGACCAATGGGACATTCTCTTCCCTCTCAGAGGGTTAGCCCCTGCACCATGCGCAAATTCCATCTTTTGCCTCTAAAAACAAAAGCCACAAGACAGCGAGCAACTTTATAATTTCAACTATCACCTTTCCAACTCCTGCCATAAGTCTGGTATTTTGCCCTGCCAACGAATTTATTTACAGTGCAATCTCGATTATCCGGATTAATTAAAACCAGGTGCATACGGATTATTGATTTTTCCACATCACCTGGGTTTTCTGTCTGTTTGTGCTTTAATTAATTTGGAAAACGCATTGGGGACACAAATGTGGGCATCTTTTTTTGCACAAGCGTTCCCCATTAAAATACATGGGAAAACCATACATTTTACATTTTTTGCACAAGCGTTCCCCCATTAAAATACATGGGAAAACCATACATTTTACATAGATGTGATAAAGGAATCACAGAAATCTGTGTTCAATCATTCACAAAGTGTTGTAGAATGGAATTTGTAAAAAAAACAAGCTGAAAAGCGATCCAAATAATAAGGGGTTCTGGATGATCGCGATTTTGCTGTATGCTAAAAATTAAACAGGAAACTCAAGGTCTACAATGTACAGTAGCGAGAAAATTACTCGTGCCATAAGTACATACCGGTTTTTCGATCTTTCAAAGAAAACTGGGAGAGTTGTGTTGATTTCAGATTCAAGAAATCGGATTTTGTTGCACGGAAATATGCATCAAATCAGTGATGGATTACCAATTTTGATGAGATCGAGATTTTCCCGAAAATTCGAGAGAAAAGAGGCCATATGTGGTAAATTAATTTTCTCGCCGCTGTTCCTATTTCGCTGTGGAAAGCTGCAACTGAGATCTCAAAATGCATCTTGAATTCATGACCAATACAACGAACTAAAATTGATGCATCACTGTACAACATACTCTGTCTGATCATCCAGGGCCACAATCTTCGTCCCTGGCGGCACGACCACATTCTTAACGGTCATCACTTCACTCTTTATAACATTCCCCTCGTTGTCCAATTCATCGATGGAAAGCAAGATGTCTTGCTTGTTAGCTGCCGCCGTGGCACTCTCAGGTTCATCAAGCTCCTCGGACTCCAGCTGGTCGGGGTCATCGAGCATATCCGAATCATCGGGAAATGCGTATCTTATAAGGTCATCATCGTCGTCTGCTTCACTTTGGGGTGATGCGGCGGACGATATGAGGTCACCGATATCGATGTCGATCTGCCGCAGTTCGAGGCTCTCGTAGCGGACAGTCTGGAGCCGGTATAAGCCATCTTTGCCACGAGTGTACCTTTGGAATTTAATGATCAACAATTCATTATCTGGATAGCACACACTGAGTTGGGCAACTGCCAATGTGTTAAATCAAGGTCAATATCCAAGATTGTGTCATTTCGAAATACTTCAGCTAAGAGAAGGATTATTAATTTATCACATTGTATCTTCTTGTGAACTTCTGAATAGGTCTAGGTGGAAATTCCGAGATATCACCTCGTTTCATCTTCCAAATTTCTGCTCATTCTGGAGCTAACTTAGCATAAAGCACAACCCCAGTCCCCACTCTCAAACAAATCAATCGCTTTGCTGCAATGGACACATCATAAAAATAATGTGGCAAAATCTCCTTTGAACTAGCATCCACTTCGCAACGAAATCTCAGAAGCAATTTGAAACAGTGCCCAAAGTGAAACATCACAAATGCAGTGTGCATTGTATAAAGGGTTAATAAAACAGAAAGCATTCTGTTATTCTTTTTTCAGATAGCGATTAGCTGGTGCTGGACTCTTCGGCACCAGCTAATCACGACCTCATCATGCCTTCTGCGACTTTCCGAACCATTTCATTCTTTTTTCAGAGTAAAATCTTTCAAATCGACTGCCAATCACTTGCAGTGTGATTTTTCCACTCTACAGAGATAAAATGAGTTGTTCGCACCTTTAGACATTTTCCTGCAATTAATCAATGGGTATTTTAGTCCAAACTTTGCAGTACCAGAAAATTAGAAACATGAGTGTAACAGGGAACGCGAAGAGTCCTAAACAGTGCTAATCTTTGGAAAACATGAGAATGCCCGAAGGAAAACAGCAAATACACACTGCAATGCTATAAAAAATTAGAAAGAAACAGAAAAGAGTGCAAATCTAATAAAAGAAGGGGAAAAATGCGAAGAACCGTATGCCCATTCTGTCACTAAATCCTTCTCTGAAAATTGACGAAGTGCAGAGCTATCTATCCCTGATCACACTCCTGTTCATTGCATCGTGAGATGGCTCAGAGGCTCACTTCTGGCCACTTGATGCACCCACAGGCCATAATAACCTATCAGTTAAGTCGCACAAATAGACAACAGGCATGGAAGAAAGTGATGGAAATTGATCCACCACGTTGGATGGGAGGAGAAATTCCAAATGATAGCTGCAAGAAACCCCATCCCGTAGCACACTATCCACCACCATCACAAAATCTTCTTTTTCCCATTTGCCCTGAAATGGAATTCGACAAAACACAATCTAGACTAAATGACGGGATGCAGGATTGTTTCTTTGGGCAGTGGAATGAATGGGAAGGTGAATGATTCCACCCTTGCTCGGTGTAAAATGGAGATATTTCGCATCACAGCACATTCATTGATTATTTTTTTAATCGAGGGAAAAATGAAAAATCGGTTCGAAAAGGCCAACTTGCTATCCGGGCTCATCGTGGAACTCGACATCCATCAGCTATCAAAAGATGGCTTTTCTCTAATTATTCGTAATCAACAAATTGCAAACATTCAAATGAAAATTTTCAACAACACTAACTTGAATCGTGTGTGGCCAGACGGCCATGACACTTGGTGATCCCTTATAAGATGACGTGTCAGATTATCCCCACGCATATACCTCTTCTCACACATGTGGCAGCAGTACCGTTGAGCACGATCTTTATTCTCATGGGTCTTTTTTGAAGGGGAAAAAACAAAAACAGATGAAAACTAATCCAGAAACTGTCAAGTCACAACAAAACTAGCAAAGTTCATCATCTTAGAAATGTGCAGCTGCTTGCTGGAGGACTCCAACACTGCTGTTGCAGTGGTCAAGATGAACTGTCAGTCATGACTAAGAGATTTTCACGCTTTACTTGTACGAATAAAAAAAATATCTTAACCTTTTGAATATGGATGTTACGTCAACGTAACATCCAAGGGCAGTCACGTGACGACAGCCCTTAAGGGAGAAAATATCATTTTTGACTTTTCACACAATTGGCTAGATGAAACCTTCCTCCACATTCGGCAAAAATAAAAAATGCGAAAATCCATCAGCAATGGCCTGAAAACAAGCAAAATATATGGCGAAAAAATCCCTGGACGAAAGATTCATTTACTTATTGGAGAGGGTTCCTGGGATTAGTGGCCCTTGGAATCCAAAATAAGCATTCATTTTCCCCATGCAACCAACAGTCTGTCAATGCCCTCGCCATGAAAATACATTGTTCCTTCTTCTTGCAGTCATTTTGATCATCAATCATTCATTTATTCTGCTGCACCTTTCCGGAGTCCTTCTCTTCTTAACAGATGCGATGGTTTTTAACAAACAGGCAGAGCAACCATGCAGTCAGTTCAAAATGACAGATGAACAAAACTCCAGGACCGCAGAATCGGTTTGGAAATGAAGGAAATGCAGGGAAGGAAAGAGGGATACGTGAGGCGGAACTGTGGGTGTGACCTCCTTCCCTGGTCCAGGCCTTGCATACAGTCCACCGCCAATGATGATGTCGAATGTGCATTTGAAGATCGTCCCATTTATTTCGCAAAGAACAGCAACAATCTTTTCCTCAGCGAGCTCTTTCTTTGAAATCAATTTCCCCGTCGTGTTACGCCAGCGTAACATAATGGACTGCATCGGCAAAATGTGTGATGCGTTTCTGATGGCATTTTAAAATTTGTATACGTTGGGCCTCTTCCCACCATGTCCGTTGGTATCATCCTCCTCACTTCACGGGTTGCCTCGTGATATTGAAAACAACAAACAAACATTTCCCAGAAAAAGAAAATCGAGTTTCTTCAATGTCCTGTGAGGCGGAATGCAAGAGAGGTGGGCGACCCCGTATGACGATTGTTATGTGAGGGTAATAAACAGGGATCAGATGTGCCGGGCACCGGATGCAAACTTCATTCCAGTGCAGAAAAGCAGCCGGCTTTTATATCTGCTTGGAACAAAATTACGTGAGCGTAACAATCGGAACAGCAACTGGCCTCCTGTAAAACTTCGAAGCAAGCAAAAGGTTAAATTTCGGGGTTGGACAAAAACTGAGTTTATAACAAGATCTCTACCCACAAGTTCAACCGTAAACGAAGTGTTTCTCAAACTGAAACAAATAGTGAAAAATTATCGACGGAGAAAAAGAGAGCTAAAGCCTTGTTCTGCGGAACATGCAGTTGGTGGAAGATCATACCAATCTCATGACTGAAATTGGAAAGGTGATCAACTGCAACAATCTCACAAGGCATCGAATTTTCAAAGTGGCGGGTGTCACTAGAAAAGTAGCACACACGATCAGTGTTCTTGGGAAATGCAAGCAATCAGAAATGGAACAGGTATATCGATAGTCAAGCAAACACAATGAAGGCATGTTACTTCACTAGGGAGGGAGAATAGCATGTATATTTAGAAGGCTGAACCTCTGAAGCCGACACGGCCTGGTCAATGGGACTTCCACAAGGGATGAGGTTAACAGCTGGATATCTCCAGGTTCTCTAGCAGGAAAAAACATCTCACCATGTACATTACACGATCACCAACCATTTGGGATTGCTGCAACTCCGCATCACAATCCCCTGAATCTGATGCATCTGTTGCACTGCCTGACACATTTCACACAATAACAGCTTAGCTGCCCTATTCTGTGCAAACGGAATCTTACAAAAATTCTGCACCATACGATTTTTTCAAGATTTTAAAGCACTGTGCAATGTTATTCCGGTAGACGTTTGGAATATCTGCGGACACTGGACTGGACGAGTAAGTGTTCTGTGATACACTAAAACCAACCCAACCCAAACCCTAACCAATCTTCCTTTAGACTTATGTTGACTTAAGCGTGTGTGAATACTCGTTCAGACCAGCTAATTTGAAATGTCGGCCATATTCCTAACTGCAACCGTTATTCCCATTCTAACAATGCATCACGATGAAGGAACACACTGCACAATGCTCAGGAGAATGCGAATCACATTGCCCTATCATATGATTCGCATGAAAATGCAAAGAAATTGCTTCATGCCTGAAAGAATCAACGGCCTGGCATTTTTGAAACACTGCATAAATCAGTAAAATTCAATTTTGAGTGGAGATAAGATAATTGTAGACCACACACCCTGTTTCGATGTGTCATCAAAATCACTCTCGTTTCAGCCTTGAAGTTGCAGCCTGGATGACGGCATTTGAACATTTTCACTTTGTCATGCGTGTTCATGTGTTCATGAAGATCCCTCCGTGTCTTGCACCTGAAAGAGGAAGGCAACTTCAGATCAAAATTGGTGGCAAAATGATTTGCAAAGCACATGCCAAGGAAAGGTATTCTTGCAAGATTTACAGCTCTTGACAACTGCAAAGACCGAACACCTCATGATTACCAAAACTGGAAAGACCACATGATCACGAAAACAATACAAAAGTAGTGCATGGTTCTCAGTGTCATCAAAGAAGTGTTGAAAGAATTTTGATTTCAGCATTGGTCTATGGATGACTGTAAACAAAAAAGGTGATGTTCAACAATTTTTGTCGTTTAGACTCAACAACTTCTAGGGGAATTCACCGAAAAGAAAACATGGCAATTTCAAAATGCTGTATCCCACAAGAAGGGAGATCAGAAAACGTGAGACTTTTTAAGGATTTTTTGGTTTTCCTGGACCACCGATAGGTAGCCAGGGGGAACCCGGGGAACAGAAGAGAGAACAATGCAGACAATTCACAAAACATTTTCCTCGACCAGATAAACAGCCCTTACAATGGAAGAAGGTACAGGGTAGACAACTTGCAGAAAGTTTTCCCAGCATCTGCAGCCAGTAGAATGGAAGAAAGAACAAGGTAGACAACGTGAGATAAGTTCTCTCAGACCATCGGCAGCCAGTAGGCTATATTGGAAGAAAGAGCGAGGTAGACAACTTGTGAAACGTTTTCCCGGACCATCGGCAGCCAGAGAATGAAAGAAAGAACAAGGTAGACAGACAATCCCAGACCATCGGCTGCTAACGGAATGGAAGAAAAACAAGGAAGGCTACCTGGCAGGCCAATTTGCAGAAGGTTTTCAGAGATCATCGTCAGCCAGCACAATGGGAGAAAGTACAAGGCAGACAACGTGCTTAGCATCTTTTTACACACCTGTTGAGATTGGGAAGGCCTCAAAATATACCAAAAATAACAAACTGTAAACAGTGGGTTGGAAACTTGGAGATGTGTCTCACAATAAAATATCACCCTTACCGGGAAGTTCGCCGATTTTTATCTCCATGGTGTGAGTTGAGTCGTTGTTTCGGGCGCATCCGTTATCAAGGCGAGACTTATCGTTATCCGTTATCAGTCTTGTCTTGATAACGGATGCTCGATGCACCCGAAATGCCGACTCAACTCACACCATGGAAAGAAAATCGTCGAACTTCCCGGTAAGGGTGATATTTTATTTTTTTTCCAAAAATGTTCTTAAACAGTGAGCTTGGGCAAAACCATCGGGCAAAACAAAGAATGTCAAGCAGGCTTACCTGTGCGAGCAGTGCTTGCA